>PVHX01022832.1:0-26914 GCA_004024805.1 Geosciurus inauris
TGCCTCAGACTCCCAAGCCACTGGGATTACAAACATGTGCCACTGTGCCCAGCTAGACATATTATTTGCAATATTTTATTCCATTCTGTTTATGGTCTTTTCACTTTTGATTATATCCTTCAAGGTTTTGATAATTTTGTCTTGGGTTGCTTGTGCTTTTGATGTTATAACTAAAACATCAATATAATGAAGATTTATACCTGTTTTCTTCTAAGAACTTTATGGTTTTAGTTGTTACATTCAAGTCTTTGATCCATTTTGTATTAATTTTTGCATAGGGTATGAGAAAGAGGTTCAAATTAAATTTTTTTGCACGTATATATCCAGCATAATTTGTTAAAAAGACTCTTCTTTCCCTTATGAGTTGCTCTGGGCACCAAAACAATTGGACATAAATTTAAAGTTTACATCAGCCTCCTGTTTCTCTTCTATTGATCTACAGACTTACTTACTGTAGCTTTATATTGTTTTTAAATCATTCATTTTAAGTCCTCCATTTTCTTCTCTTTTTCAAAATTGGGCTATTCTGAGTCCATATAAATATTAGAATCAACTTGACCATTTCTGAAAAAACAAAAATAAAATCTGGAGTTTTGATAGAAATTATGCTGCATATGTAGATTAATCTGAGGAATGCTGCCATCTTAACAATATTGTCTTCCTTACCTGAGAACACAGAATGTGTTCCTTTTTATTTAAGTATCCTTTAGTTTCTTTCAAGAAGTATTACAGTTTCTAGTACACAGGTCTCATGTAGTCGTCGTTGCTGATAATACTGACAGTTCCATAGACTCAAAAGGTTAAACCAGAATTTGTGTGTGATTTGATGAGACAACAGAATGTTGTATGTCTCAGTGAATCAGTCCCAGAATAATTTGGGCAAAGTCGACCTCCTAGAGACTGACCAGAAATGCTATCTATGTCAAGTACCTTGGTGTAAGAGGATGTTAGTGATCTTTCTAACCTAATGCATAAGTAGATGGAGTCTAAGGCACTGTATTCTATAGCTCTCTTGGTATCAGAACCAAGTTCATTTTTTCTGACAGTCCTAAGATGATCTAAATTTCTCTGGTTGCCATGAATCTGTGGGACTCAAGGAGGGTATCCAAAGTATCCACATCCATAATGTGTGCCAACATGAATACCTCTATTTATCTATCCCCCTGTAGAGACCAGTGTTTCCTAGGCACCCAAAGTATGTTTGATTAAAGTTGAAATAAAAGCTCACAAAGATGTGGCCCCCACTATTGCTGCTAAACCTATACATCATGTATGAAAATACACCAAATCTAACACAGATAATTCTATCCCAGGGTTCAGAGAATTTCTTCTGAGGAGTAATTTGCCTAACACACTATCTAAATATCCATAAACCCATAACCTTTCAACATCTATGGCCTTGCTGATACTATCAAATATGTTGCCTACCTATAAGTAGATAACCTAAACTCCTACTTTCATTTTTAAGTTAGCCTGCTTCTATTTCCTAGCCATTGTTAACTCAATGTATTTAAAATAACCCATTTTAATCTTGATCCAAGAAAAGCAGCTTAAAAAGATGAGTGTGCTAGTCAAGGAGGGAGTGTGTAGATAATTATAAATCACAATCGGTTTATCTCTATTTCTTCCTCCCAATCCTACAAAATTGGAATATTCTTCCAAATTATCTTCATTTTTGTAGTAGAAAATCATTCGGAATAAATCATGGCTGTTTAGCCAACTTCATATTGCCGGTGGAAACTAAAGTTTAAGTGAAAAGGTGACTTGCCTGAAGATAGAAAATAAATCAGAGATCTCCTCAGAAGACGTGAGACTCCTCGATCATAAATCTATCATTAGACCGTCCTTATGTATGGATCGTGGGCGAGGAAAAGAAAGACAAAGAAGTCAAGGTCACTTGGGGTCATGGAAGCTGCTTGGGCTTCAAGAAGTGATGCAAACACATCAAGCTCAACTCTTAGGGGCAGAAAGCCATTCCCTTTTATACACTGCAAATGTTAACAACCCCCTCCTATATTCTATGCCCTATAGTCACACTTCCTGCTGAGGAAACAAACAAGGGGAAAAAAAGTAACCCTGCTATTCATTTCTTAATATTCCTTATAAAGGAAGATTTCACATTACAAAAAGCAACCCATGCTTCAAAAATGCCACAGAATTCTAAATACATGCAACAATAAGAGCCCTTTGGAACTGGGCATGGAGGCACATGCCTGTAATCCCAGCAATGTGGGAGGCTGAAGCAGGAGGATTGCAAGTTGAAGACCAGCCTGAGCAACTTATTGAGACCCTGTTTCAAAATATAAAATAAAAGGGGCTGGAGGTCTAGCTCAATGGTAGAAGTAGAGGACCCCTGGGTACAACTAAAAAAAATAAAGCCCTTTCAAACCTAACCAAAAAATCTAACCTCCAATTACCAATGAGGACATGGAGGCACAAAGCTTACATTCCATCAGACAGTTGATTAGCACTTCATCTAAGACGAGCATTCTGTGTTCTGAATCTCCATATGGTGCTCTATCTGCTAGAATTTCTCACCATTCATAAGGCCCACTGGATATTTAGTCTTTTGTATATTCAGCTAAATTTTGTAGGGATGAAAATGAGGAGGATGATCCTGGTTCTTGGAGTTCATCATATGCATGTACTTTAACAGAGTTTTCTGCCTACTAGGACTTTGGGATGTGTATGTCTGAAACTATCCTCTGCAAACCTTTGTCCCTCATATCAAATTTATATCCTGGTTGTGTTTTCATTGTTGGGCCTTTAAGAATACTCTAATAAATACTCCTCTCCTTTCTTCATTTACTACAACTCATTTTAACTCATACCAACGTATCAGCCCCAAGGAAGGCTAAAGGGATCAGACATAGAGACCTGTGGGGCAAGACGCAGAGGCAGGAGGCAGAGCGGCCATTTGACTACAGACCAGACTGACTGGATTCATAGGATCTGACTACGAATCTGATAAAAACAGGATTATCAAAACAGATTGTTCAGTATCCCCTTTGCCCCTTCCCCTTAAACCACAAGCCAAGCATGCCACTTCTACTCAGACAAACAAATGTTTTCCTGTTGCTTTAGCCAGAGGCAGCACTAAATTTGGGCCCAGGGTGAAGAAGACTCTGAGAGCACTTACCTGAAGGTCAACTGGGAGCTTTCCCTGTCTGGGCCAAGCCAGCCCAATGTGACTTAAGGACTTGGGAAAAATGGATCCTAAACCCATTTTGCTGATATAAACTAGGGGGCAGCTTTGATATACAATGGATGCTGATAGCTTATGATTTTCTGAAAAACAGAAAAGTGCTTGAGATTCACTTCTCTAAACCCAAATTGTCATCTCTGGCATTTGCCGTTTTCTAGGGTTATCCAACATAACACGCTGCACTTATCCAACAATGCAGTATGTCTGGGCAAACCATTCAACACCTGAGTGTATAGCTAAAGCTAATAATTTCAAAGCTTTTTCAGAAAGGCACTTTCAAATGTGAATAATATGCATTTTTGTTGTTGTTGTTGTTCTTGTTTTCTGTACTGGGGATTGGACCCAAGAATGCTCTACCACTGAGCTACATCGCCAGCACTTTTTATTTTGAGAAACAAGGTCTCACTAAGTTGCCCAGGCTAGCTATGAACTTGGGAGTCTTCCTGCCTTGGACTCGCAAGTCACTGAGATTACAGGTGAGTGACACCATGCCTGGTTTATATGTGTTTAATTGTTTCCTGCAGCTACTATGTACACTTTGAAACATTTTTTCCCTTAAACCTTTAACATTTCCTACTATGTGTCTGCTCTGGTTTGAATATAGTTTGTCCCCTCTGAAATTTATGTTAAAGTTTGTTTCCCAATGGTATTAAGTGGTGATGGGAACTTTAAGAAGGAATTGAGTCCTTGGAAGGGAGAAATGCCTTTCTCACAGGACCTGATTATCTAACACAGGTTATTGTAAGGAGAAGCTACCCCTCACTTTTTACTTTTTGCATGTACCCATTTACCCTCCCACAGCTCAAGGCTCTCACCAAATGCTTCTATCTGATCTTGGACCTCCAACCTCCAGAATCATGAGTTTTTATAAATAAATATATCTGTCTAAATTACCCAGTCTCAGGTATTCCATTAGAGCAACAGAAAGAAGACTAAGACAGTGTTCTTACTAGAATTCTAATTTAACCTAGAATTATATACATATAATAATTTGGATTTAGACTACAGTTTTATAATTAGAATCATATTTCTATGTATCCTATTACCTGACAATTTGAAGAACCACCCTTAAATATATAGAGATGGGGGCTACTTAACATGGCTGAGAAACATTAAAGGAGATTTCCTTTCCATTTTTAGCCTGTAATTTTAGGCATAAAAGTTTAAAATTACACATCTAAAAACTGCAATCACGGCTGGGTGTGGTAGCATATGCCTGTAATCCCAACAGATTGGGAGGCTGAGGCTGGAGACTCACAGGTTTGAAGCCAGTCTCAGCAATTTAGTGACGCTGTAAGCAACCTAGTGAGACCCTGTCTCAAAATAAAAAATAAAAAAGGCTGGTGATGTGGCCAAGTGAGAAAACAGATCAAGTTTCAGGGAAGACAACATTGGGAAGTTGGAATACAAAAGAGACTAACGGTGGTTAAGGAGAGTATGTACCAGGAAATCTTTCTGTTCCCTGCAGATTCCTCCTTAGAAAGTGGCATTGATATGGTGATATAGCCAGCTGGCATTGTAGGGAGGGAAAACTGCTGGAGAAGCATTCTCTGAGCTGAGAGAGCAATGAGGCTACTTCAGGGAAAGAGGTTACAAGTCAGGGAGTAGATAAGAACACCTTACTCATTCTGTTTTCCTTTCCTTATCCAAAGGTGACTGTCCTCTTCTAAACTCTAACTAATCTCCTCATTATTATGAAATTCTGAGTTGTTAAATAATAACCTTTTCAAATCTGAAAGGATACCTGGATATTTTGCAGTACCTCTACCTTCATTTTCTAAGAAGAAAAATAATAAAACAACCAAAGACTATTGAGCCAAAAGCTT
Organism: Geosciurus inauris; assembly: GCA_004024805.1. Classification (NCBI taxonomy): domain Eukaryota; kingdom Metazoa; phylum Chordata; class Mammalia; order Rodentia; family Sciuridae; genus Geosciurus; species Geosciurus inauris. Next base: position 5,032 of record PVHX01022832.1, read on the forward strand.
GTTCTCTGGTCACAAATACAGTGCCAGAACTTAAAAACAGATTTCAGGGCCCTGGATTCAGGACAGGACTCTATCCATTCAACACCAATGTCTGTGTAATTAGCAAATTTACCTTTGTGCAAATTCATTCACTTTTACTTTCTTTCTTTCTTTTTTTTTTCCAATTAGAAACTGTCTAGGACATAATCTACTAATATAGAACACCTAATTCCCAATTTAGTTATTCAATACTTAATACTAAATTTACCTATTATAATCTGTTTCTTTCCTACCAGACAGTAATTTTTTTCTTTAGGCCCCTCATTAGTCACCTTCTTTAGATTCTCCATTAGCACAGCCCAGAAGTAGACACAGAGCGGTGGCCATGTCTAAACTCAGAGCAGGTAGGGGAAACAGACCAGCTAAACTGCGGCTGGTGGAGATGACAAAAATGAAGTGTTAAAGTTACAAGAAAAAGCATGAAACTTTCATGGGAAGAGTTTAGGGGCTTTGCCAATTTTTTTCATTACTATCTTCCCAACACCTAAAATAGTGTCTGGCACATATCAAAATTCATATGTCTGTTGAATAAAAAACTAAATTCAACCTATAAAAGCATATGATTTATTAATTTGATATTTCTTGTATAATGTTAAAAAGGAATTATACATCATTCCATTCAGAGATAAAATGTTTAAGTGCTGTAAGTTTGAAGCAAATAAACAGAATGACAATCTGAAAAAAAAAAGTAGCATTGGATTTAAAAGAAGTTTTCATAGAAAAATAATCTATAGAAATTAACTGGGCATACAGGATTAAACTTCAATGCCAAATATAGAAAGAGTAGCTTTTTGCAGGGGGAAGAGGTGGTACCGGAGATTACACTCAGAGTCACTCCACCACTGAGCCACATCCCCAGCCCTATTTTGTATTTTATTTAGAGACAGGATCTCACTGAGTCGCTTAGCACCTCACTTTTGCTGAGGCTGGCTTTGAACTCACGATCTTCCTGCCTCAGCCTCCTGAGCCACAGGGATTACAGGCTTTTAATGTGTTACCCAGGAAGTATTAGGGTACCTTGTTTCTGACTGATAATGACATATTTTTCACTCTGTCTTTAGGCTGAATGCTGTTTTTCTTCATAAAAGGCAGCAGCACAGCTGTAGATAAAATACCAAAGCCGAGAGTAAAACCCAATAAAGGACAACCCTTCAGAGACAGGACAGGTGCAACAGGCAGAATAATGCCACTCCCAAGATGTCTATGTCTTCACTTCTGGAATCTATGAAAGTATTAGTTTTTATTTTTCTGTTGTTTTTCCTCTCTCCACATTTTTTATTGGCCAATATTGTTCCCTAGCAATCCTCCCCCCACTCCTGCCCTTCCTCCTGCCCCCTGGGAAAGCATTCGTTTTTAATATGCTTAAAGTAACAAAGGTATTAAAGTTGTAGATGAAATTAATAGACTAACCTTAACATAGTAGGTTATCTTGGATTACCCAGTGATTACCAAAGTAATTGCAAGAACCTTTACAAGTACAAGAGGAAGGGGGAAAGCATCAGCGTGAAGGAATGTGATAGTCATTAGGCCATTCCTGGCTTTGAAGATGGAGGAAAGTACCAGGAGCCAAGGAATGCCAGTAGCCTCTGGACACCAGCAAGGCCAGGAAACTGGTTCTCCCCTGGAGCCTCCAGAAGAAACAGAGACCTGCCTACCCTTGTCTGACCTCTGACCTCCATGACTATAAGATAAAACAATTGTGTCGTTTTAAGGCACCAAGTTCATGGTAATTTGTTACAGCAGCTATAGAAAAAGTATACAGTCAAGTTAAAACAAAACTGAGCTACAGAATCATAACTGCCTGTGGAAGCCTGGAACACATGCTTGTCAGGACCAGTAGTGAGCGACTGGAGAAGGTGGGGTAAGTGTCTGCAGAAGATAATTAAAGTAGCCTAACTACCTTTGAGCATGTGCATACTTAAAGACCCTGTTATGGGTTTAATTGTGCCCCTCCCCCATTCCTAACACCCAGGACCCCAGAATGTGAACTTATTTGAAGATAGGGTCTTTAAAAAGATAATCAAGATAAAATGAGGTAAGTATGTTGGGCTTTAATCCCATATGACATGTTTTGTACACAAAGGGTGAATTCAGACACAGACAAATACAGAGGGAGAACACCATAGAATATGAAGAGAGCCTCCACAAACCAAAGAGGCCTGGAATAAATCTTTCCTGCATATCTCTCAGAAGGAACCAGTCCTGCCAATGCCTTAATTTTGAATTTCTAGCTTCCAAATTTTGAAACATTAATTTCAGTTGTTCAGGCCACCTAGTTTTCTAGTCCTTTGCTGCAGCAGTCCTAACAAACTCATACAGTAATGGAGGTGCTGAAGAAAAGGTGTATGATTTACGCTGAAATCAACACTTCTGGGTGCTTTATTGAAATAGATGATTCCTAGCTGGCTGTGAGTGGAGATTCCGGTGTAGGGAGGCCAACAAACCAGGTAGTCAGCACAAAGCTGTGCTTGCAGGTACTTTTCAGTCTGTTTGCTGCAAATTGTAAGAGCTGAACTGCTCTATTTCCACAGCTGCAGGTGGCTCTCACTAGGTAGCCCGAAGAAAGTGTGGTCTCAAATCTATGAAAAACTCAGGTGGGGAGACGATTCATTAGAGAAGGAACTAAAAGTCACACGAGTGAAAGAGAAACAAAGGAGACAAAATGGGAATGAGGTGGAGGGATTGGTAGGGAAAAGGGAAAGAGAGGGAAAAGACGGATTAAGAAGCAAAGACGTTTGGTTAACGAGAACAGCAGATCACACTGTACAGTTTAGAAACATGGTTACAGATATTATCTCATTTAAATATCATCACTACCCTGTGAGGTCATTTCAGTATTATGTATGCTTCAGAGAGGAGGACGCTGAAGCAGAGGCACTCGTCTGAACGACTGTGCAGTCCTCCGACAAGAAACTTCTGTACTCTCATAACTTCCATCTCCCTCCTATCTGGGAACAGAGAGAGACCCCTTGTCTCAGGGTTTACTTGCTGCTGCTCTCTTCACCAAAAGTGCTGACACAGGTTTAGTCTTATAAAAACACAGAAGCCAAAAGCCGAAAGATTCTTGTTCTGAAGAAATATAGGTTAATTAACCTGGGGATTATTGTTTGTTCACATAAAACACAAAACAGCCGATCACCACCATTCCACTACCAGCTTCCTCCCCTTGTTTCTTTCCCAACCTCAGAGTCCACCCCTAGCTGCATCATTGCTGTTCCCCTTCCTCCCTCAAACCCAAGCACCCGGTTCGCTACCGTGTCCCTCCTCCGGTCACTCCGGTTTCAGATGGAACTGGCCCAGTCAGGGGGGTGAAAAATGATCGGTTTGGGCAGAGCGAGGTGTGCCAGTCTCAAGGAAATGTTTTCCAGTTTCTCCTTCCCACTGTGGGGCGTGGCTGCCAGCAAAGGATGGAGTTGGGGAGGGCTCTCCGCAAAGGGAAGTCTGAGGGCGCTGAGGTTTCCGACGCTCACCACACATCAACCAGCAGGAAACCTCTGGTGAAACTAACAGCTGGACTTGTTGCCGAGCTACCTACTCATTTCCTACTCTAGCGAGAGTTAGATGGGCCGGAGCAACGGAGACTCCAGTCCAGGTGGAACCCCAGTCATGATAAAGCACAACAGCGCCACCTCGCGTCCTATCCCTTAGCAGCTGTTCTCGTAGGTGCAAGACATTGGGCGGATTAGATAGATGGTCAGCGCTTAGTCCCCAGCCAGGATGTTGTCCCACCCCAACCCTTTGCCAAGTATTGACTACTGCTGCCACAATAGAAAACTTGTAAGAAATAAGTGGAAATAAAGATCGCAATAGTAGATAACCGATAAAGCCTTTTACAGGCATATTGATCATAGGTAACTTGAATAGGTAACCAATTTGTTCAGCACTGATACCCTACCAAACAAAGAAACATCTACTAGAACAAAACGAATTTGGGTGCAATGCAGTGTGGAGTATTTAGAGATTAAAGTATTTCAATTCTCTATAGAGCTTTTTGTTTTGAAATTTTAATTTCCTCTAGAACTTTTTTTCAGGAAAGACGAGGAGTTGGGGATGCAGATCAGTGGTTGAGGGCTTGCCTAGCACACGAAAAGTCCCGGGATTCCCAATTCTGTTTAAAATAAATCAAACAAGCCAAGAGCGATGACACACACCTGTAATTCCAGCGGTTCAGGAGGCTGAGGCAGGAGGATCACAGGTTTGAAGCCAGCCTCAGCAATTTAGGGAGATTGTAAGCAACGTAGTGAGACTCCGTATTAAAATAAAAAGTAAAAGGGCTGGGAATGTGGCTTAGTGGTAAAGCACCCCCCCCCCCAGGGTTCAGTTCTGGATACCTATATACACACACACAAAAACAAATAATTTTTTTAAAAGCAGTGTAAATTGTAATGAATTTTACATTTTAAAATGACTACTAATTTTATGTTTTGTAATATTGCCTCAGTTTTTTTTGAAGAATGCGAGTTATTATATAATTTTAAAAATCCAGTCCATTCCATCATCTATTTTTGTCATTAAGTATATTTAAACACATTCCCCCAGTAGACTTAAAATGCTTTTATTTGATTCCCTTGATAAATATTCATTTCAAGGTAATAGCCAGATGGGCAGTAGGCAGAAAAAAAATAATTTATCTTTAGAGCAAATTTCTTATTTGTGTATTTCCTTATATGTTGTCATAAAGGCCAGGCCCTCACCACACATTAACTTCATGACTTTGTTTATAATCTACATGAATGCCAAATTCCAATGCACTTTTCTATCTATCTACTCATGCACTGAATCTTATTTTTCCTTGGGAAAAAAGAAAAATTTTATTAGGCATGAATTTATAGCAGGTTTAAAATTTAGCTTTTTGGAAGCTTTCTTTCAGGAGGCAATGTTTGTAAAAGACTATTCAGCTTTGTGACAGAACAAGAAAATTCATATTTTCAATCATTGGGTTTCCAGTAGAAACTTTGTTTTGATTTGTAATGAAAAAAAGTCGAGGGCATCCTACCTTCCTTGTTTTGCACACTTTCAAACATGCTATGAACACTGCAGAGAAAACACTTTTGATGACACAGAACTTTTTGTTCATCTCCTAGAATGATACAGCTACTTTGCTGCTTCAATAAATATTAAAGTGTATTAAGAACATATTTTGCCAACCATTTGACTGAAATTGTGATTGAATGTCATTAGGAAGGTAAGGATTAATGTCATCAGGCCTCAGATTAACCCATTTGGAAAATATGAATTAAGACACATTCTAGAATGCAAGTTAAACATATCATTTTTAAATGTCTACCTTCAACTGTATTTGCTGGTAATAATTTGGAATCATGATTTAACTGAAAATAATGCACTAATAATTTTTTCTTTCCTTTCCTTTTTCAGCACCAAGGATTGAACCCAGGGCTGCTCAACACTGAGCCACATCCCCAACCCTGTTTATTTTTTATTTTGAGACAGGGTCATGCTAAGCTGCTGAAGGCCTCACTAAGTTGCTGAGGTTGGCTTTGAACAATGATCCTCCTGCCTCAGCCTCCTGAGCTTCTGGGATTACAGGCATGCGCCTGTAATCAGTAACAAAAATTAAATGTGCTATAATGACTATGAAAGCACAAAAGGGATTAAGAAATTCTTTAAAGAAAAATGAAGCAATGATATTCTTTTCTTTCATTGTACACAAATGGCGCACAACTTTTCATTTTTCTGGTTGTACACAATATAGAGTTATACCATATATGCAGTCATACATGATCCTAGGGCATTGTCGTCCATCACATTCCACCATCTTTCCTACTCTTATGTCCCATCCTCTCCATTCCCTCCCCTTTGACCAAAGTTTCTCCATTCTTCCCATGCCCCCTCCCACATTATATATCAGCATCCACTTATCAGAGAGAACATTCGGCATTTGGTTTTGGGGAACTGGCTTACTTCAATTAGCATGATATTCTCCAACTCCATTCATTTACCTGCAAATACCATAATTTTATTCTCTTCTATTGCTGAGTAATATTCCATTGAGTATATATGCCACAGTTTCTTTATCCATACACCTATTGAAGGGCATCTAAGTTGTTTCACAGTTTAGCTATTGTGAATTGAGCTGCTATAAACACTGAAGTGTCTGCATCATTGTAATATGCTGTTTTTAAGTCTTTAGGGTATAGACCGAGGAGTTGGATAGCTGGGTTAAATGGTGGTTCCATTCCAAGATTTCTAAGGAATCTTCGTACTGCTTTCCAGATTGGTTGCACCAATTCACAGTCCCATCAGCAATGTATGAGTGTGCCTTTTCCTCCACATCCTCGCCCACACTTATTGTTGTTTGTATTCTTGATGACTGTCATTCTGACAGGTGTGAGATTGAAATCTTATAGTAGCTTGATTTGCATTTCTCTAATGGCTAGAGATGTTGAACATTTTTTTATATATCTGTTGATCAATTATATATCTTTTTCTGAGAAGTGTCTGTTCAACTCCTTATCTCATTTATTGATTGGGGTGTTTGTTGTTTTCTTTTTCTTTTTCTTTTTTTTGTTTGTTTTGGTGTTAAGTTTTTTGAATTCTGTATATATCCTGGAGATCAGTGCTCTATCTGATGTGCATGTGGCAAAAATTTGCTCCCAGAATATAAGCTCTCTGTTCACCTCATTGATTGTTTCTTTTGCTGAGAAGAAGCTTTTTAGTTTGAATCCATCCAATTTATTGATTCTTTTATTTCATGCACTTTAGAAGTCTTGTTAAGGATGTCAGGGCCTAATCTGACATGATGAAGATTTGGGCCTGCTTTTTCCTCAATTAGGTTGAGGTCTAATTCCTAGGTCCTTGATCCACTTTGAGTTCAAGTTTGTGCATGGTGAGAGATAGGAGTTTCGTTTCATTTTGCTGCATGTAGATTTCCAATTTTCCCAGCACCATTTGTTGAACAGGCTATCTTTTCTCCAATGTATGTTTTTGGCACCTTTGTCTAGTATGAGATAACTGTATTTATGTGGGTTTGTCTCTGTGTCTTCTTTTCTGTACCATTGGTCTACATGTCTATTTTGGTGCCAGTACCATGCTGGGATTTTTTTGTTTTTTGTTGTTGTTGTTGTTGTTGTTGTTTTTTAATTTTTTTTTCAGTTGTAGATGAACACAATGTCTTTATTTTATTGCTTTGTATGTGGTGCTGAGGATTGAACCCAGGGCCTCACGCATGTGAGGCAAGCACTCTACCACTGAGCTACAATCCCAGCCCCCATGCTGTTTTTGTTACTATAGCTTTGTATTATAGTTTAAGGTCTGGTATTATGACACCTCCTACTTCACTCTTCTTGCCAAGGATTGCTTTGGCTATTCTGAGTCTCATTCTTCCAAATTAATTTCATGATTGCCTTTTCTATTTCTATAAAAAATGACATTAGGATTTTAATTGGAATCTCATTGAATCTATATAGCACTTTGGGTAGTATGGCCACTCTGACAATATTGATTTTCCCTATCCAAGAGCATGGGAGATCTTTCCATCTTCTAAGGTCTTCTTCAATTTCTTTCTTTAGTGTTCTGCAGTTTTCATTGTAAAGGTCTTTTACCTCTCTTGTTAGGTTTATTCCCAAGTATTTTGTTTTATTTTATTTTTTGAAGCTATTATGAATTGGGTAGTTTTCCTAATTTCTCTTTCAGAAGATTCATCACTGAGGTATAGAAATGCATTTGATTTATGAGTATTGATTTTATATGCGGCTACTTTGCTGTATTAATTTATTAATTCTAGAAGTTTTCTGGTGGAAATTTTTGGATCCTCTAAGTAAAGAATCATGTCATTGGCAAATAATGATAGTTTAACTTCTTTTCTTATTTGTATACCTTTAATTTCTTTTGTCTGTCTAACTGCTCTGGCTAGAGTTTCAAGGACTATGTTGAATAGAAGTGAAAGAGGACATTCCTGTCTTGTTCTCATTTTTAGAGGTAATGCTTCCAATTTTTCCCCATTGAGGATGATGTTGGCTTTTGGTTTTGCATAGTAGCCTTTACAACGTTGAGGTATATTCCTACTATCTCTAATTTTTCTAGTGTTTTGACCATGAAGAGGTGCTGTATTTGTCAAATGCTTTCTTAGCATCTATAGAGATAATCATATGATTCTTGACTTTAAGTCTAATAATGTGATGAATTACATTTATTGATTTCCATATGTTGAACCAACCTTGCATACCTTGATCATGGTGCACTATCTTTTTAATATGTTTTTGTATATGATTTGCCAGAATTTTATTGAGAATTTTTGCTTCAATGTTCATCAGGGATATTGGTCTGATATTTCCTTTCTTTGATGTGTCTTTGTCTGATTTTGAAATCAGGGTGATACTAGCCTCATATAATGATTGTGGAAGGGTTCCCTCATTTTCTATTTCACGGAATAATTTGAGGAGTAAATTTCATGGAATAAATTGAGGAGTATTGGTTTTAATTCTTCTTTAAAGGTCTTGTAGAACTCAGCAGAGAATCCATCTGGTCCTGGGCTCTCCTTGGTTGGTAAGCTTTTGATGGTGTCTTCTATTTCCTTGCTTGAAATTGATCTGTTTAAATTGTGTATGTCTTCCTGATTCAGTTTGGGCAGATTATATGGCTCTAGAAATTTGTCTTTGAGATTTTCTGTTTTACTGGAGTATAAGTTTTCAAACTAGTTTCTAATCTTCTGTATTTCAATAATGTCTGTCCTGATATTTCCTTTTTCATCATGAATTTTAGTAATCTGAGTTTTCTCTCTCATTCTTTTCATTAGAGTGGCTAAGAGTTTGTCAATTTTATTGATTTTTTTCAAATAACTAGCTTTTTGTTTTGTTAATTTTTTCAATTGCTTCTTTTGTTTCAGTTTCATTGATTTCAGCCCTGATCTCAATTATTTCCTGTCTTCTTTTGGTGTGATTTGTTCTTCTTTTTCTAGAGCTTTGGAATGTAATATCAGGTTGTTTATTTGTTGACATTTTCTTCTTTTAATGAATGAGTTCAATGCAATGAACTTTCCTCTTAACACAGCCTTCATAGTGTCCAAGAGATTTTGATATGTTGTATCAGAGTTCTCATTTACCTCTAACAATATTTTATCTCCTTCCTGATGTCTTCTGTTATCCATGCATCATTCCATAGTGTATTATTTAATCTCCAGGTGTTGGAGTAGCTTCTATTTTTTATTTTAGCATTGATTTCTAATTTCACTTCATTATGGTCTGATAGAATGCAGGGTAGTGTCTCTGTATTTTTTTTTTTTTTTTGTATTTGCTAAGGCTTGCTTTGTGGCATAACATATGGTCTATTTTAGAGAAGGATCCATGTGCTGCTGAGAAAAAAAGTGTATTCACTTGTTGACGGATGAATTATTCTGTATATGTCTGTTAATTCTAAATTATTGATTGTATTATTGAGTTCTATGGTATCTTTGTTTAGTTTTTGTTTGGAAGACCTGTCCAGTGGTGAGAGAGATGTGTTAAAGTCACTCAGTATTATTGTGTCATGGTCTATTTGATTCTCAAGTTGAGAATGGTTTGTTTGATATATATGGATGCTCCATTGTTCAGGGCATAGATATTTATGATTGTTATGTCTCATTAATGTATGATTCCCTTAAGCAGTATGAAATGACCTTCTTTATCCTTTCTATCATTGGTTTTAAGTCCACTTTATCTAATATGAGGATGGAAACCCCTGCTTGTTTATGTGGTCCATTTGAGTGGTATGTTTTTTCCCATCCTTTCACCTTCAGTCTGTGGACATCTTTTTCTATGATATCAGTCTCTTGAAGGCAGCATATTGTTGGATCTTTTTTTGAAAATCCAATCTGCCAGTCTGTCTCTTTTAATTGATGAGTTTAGGCCATTAACATTCAGGGTTATTAGTGAAATATGGTTTGTATTCCCATTCATATTGGTTTATTTTTGGTTTTTAACTTGCCTTCATTTCTCCTTTGATTGGCTTTTCCTTTAGTGTAGTTCCTCCCTTTGCCGATTTTCATTGTTGTTTTTCATTTCCTCCTCATGGAATATTTTGCCAAAAATGTTCGCTGGTGCAGCCTTTTTCATTGCAAATTCTTTTAACTTTTGTTTATCCTGGAAAGTTTTTATTTTGTCATCAAATCTGAAGCTTAATTTTGCTGGACATAAGATTCTTGGTTGGCATCCATTTTCTTTCAGAGCTTGGTATATTTTGTTCCAGGATCTCCTGGCTTTGAGGATCTGGGTTGAGAAATCTGCTGAAATATGAATTGGTTTCACCTTGCATATAATCTGAACCTTCTATCTTGCAGCTTTTAAAATTCTATACTTATTGTGTATGCTAGGCCTTTTCATTATAATGTTCTTTGGTGTGGATCTGTTGTAGTTTTGTACATTTGGTGTCCTGTAAGCCTCTCGTATTTGATTTTCCAATTCATTCTTCATGTTTGGGCAATTTTTTGATATTATTTCATTGAAGAGATTGTGCATTCCTTTGGTTTGTATCTCTATGACTTCCTCTATCCTGATAACTCTTAGATTTAGTCTTTTCATGTTATCCCATGACATTCTATTCATGGTTTCTTACCATATTCCTTGCATGGTCAACTTTATTTTCAAGATTATATATTTTGTCTTCATTGCTTGAGGTTCTGTCTTCCAAGTTCTCTAGTCTGTTGGTGATGCTTTCTATTGAATTTTTTATTTGGTTTATTGTTTCCTTCATTTCAAGGATTTCTGTTTGGTTTTATTTTCAAAGTCTCTATTTCTTTCTTGAGGTAATCTTTTGCTCCCCTTATTTGTTCTTTTTGTTGGAGTGATCAATGGTTGCCTGTACTTGTTCTCTAATCTTTTTGTTGGAGTGATCAATTGTTGCCTGTATTTGCTCTCTTATATTATTCTGTCTTCACAGATCATTTTAATTTTGTATGTTTTGAACTCCTTCTCTGACATTTCATCTACTGTGCTATCAATGGATTCTATTGTTGTAGCATCTTGGTTTGGGGCATTTTCTTCCCTTATTTTTTCATATTATTCATGTGTCTTCCTCTCTATCAGTGCCCATCTGAGGTATTACAATTTCTACCCTGTGATCTTGTAGTGTCCCTGCAGGTTACCAATACCTCACCTATGGTGTAACCAGGCCTGCAGGGACCTTGGTGATGGTCTTTCCAGTCCTGGTTGTTGTCTCTAGACAGAAGCAGGCTAGGGCAGTCATGTGTTGGTACATGGGGGAGGGGGGGCGCAGAGCACTCAGTCTCCCCCTCCATGCATGTGGCCAGAGTTGGTCTCCTCTGCCTCCTACATGTGTGCAGCTGGGATTGGTCTGCCTTACCTTAGTTTTTAAAAAATGGTAAAGTGCTGTCCATCAGTTGGTCTTTCCAATCTTTCAGTCATAGTAAATAAAAGCAAAATTAACTGATCTGAACTTCATGACATGAGATCTATTTTACCGCCTATCCTTCTTGAGAGGAAAGACTGGTTTACTCATTTTTGTAACTCCTGCAGCATATCTTAGACACTCATTTGATGTATGGAATTTCAATTAAAAAACTAGCTATTGTCAAGGAGTGACAGAAGTTATAACCTCTAATACTAAAAAAAAAATAGGGAGGCAAAATTTTACTCTCAGACACCTTATTTATCAATTCAAATAATGTGTAAATTTTAAGAATTTTTGACAGAAACATTGAGAACAGAAATGCCCCAAAACAAGAACACCTAGGTACATGCAAGATAAGAAAGTCTTACTTACACAGCAGATATAAATAGTAGATATATATTTTTGGCTTGTCACACACATTATACTTACAAATAGAATGGTTAGATTATCCATTATTTCTCATTTCTATCCATGCAGTCACTTTCTTATAATTTCAAATATTACCTCCATCTCAAATTTATATCCCTTGGACTCATTTTCAGCTATGTTTCAGTCCCCATATCTCTGCCAGATGGTTATTTCTGTCTCAAAATTAATTCAATAGGCATTTTTTGGAGTGTTCAGTGTCTATTCTGCCCATGTTATGTACTGAACAGTAGGAAGTCACACTAAAATATACTCGGCCACCCTCTTCATTCTCTGGTTTACAAGAAACTAAACTCTCAGATCCTATTCTCCTCTCACTCCTATACAGCAACTCATTCATGTGACTTAGTATTTTCTTTCTTATATGGCTTCTCAACTGTGAAGAAGGACACCAGCTTGCAGTCTGTTGGGGTGGACACTCCTAGAATCTATTACAGGAGGAATTCCTGGGAAATCATTTATTAGAGGGAAAAAGAAAGCCAAAGCATGAAGACATTGTCCATTAACAGAATAGTTTATGATAAGCACCATGGTGCACACCTGTAATCTCAGCTACAGAAGAGGCTGAGTCAGATGGATCACAAATTCAAGGCCAGTCTGGGCAATTTTGGGAGCCTCTGTCTCAAAATAAAATTTAAAAGGGACTGGGGGGCTGAGAATGTAACTGATTGGTAGAGAGCCCCAGGATTTAATCCCAGTACATTAAAAAAAAAACTTGGAATTCAGCCTTGAGTCTGTCTCAGTGTCCTTTGGCCAAACCCTCACACTTTATAACTGAATCCTAGGGAGAGAAGATCATAAGTACAGCTGTAGAGTTTTTTCACACACATACACAAATGGGTACACAGAGTAGTACTTCTATGACACTTTCAAAGAAACAACAGAAAGTGAAGCAAATAGAGTCTTCCGACTTTGCCTGCAAACACAGCACTACTTCACCACAAGAGGGCAGGTGGTGGCTGTCAGTCAATCACAGCTCAACAGGATCTTGAGGCCTTCCTGAAAGGCTTGCAAAGGCAACAAAGGATTAGGACAATTTTGATGGAAGCTGTGAATAGCCAGCAGTAGAGACACTGCTGCCTGGTTGGTAGCTTAAGTGAGATTCTAAGCCCCTGAGAGAACCACAGACATCACCAGAGGGAAATTAAGTGAGACGAGGGAAATTAAGTGAGACGAGGGAAATGGTGGGTTCAGTGCAGTAGCTGTGTATTATGCTAGTGACAATTTATGAGGTCCCCTAGTAGTACCTAGAGGACTCCCAGGGACAGTTGGGGAAAGGATCTTAGAAAAACCAGAGGTTCTGCAACCAGCTAAAGGAAATGCGAGATATTATTCTCAGTATGACCTCATGCTCACCCCAGATGGGCATATTCTAGGGAATGTTGATCATGGGTAACCTTCCATGTATATGCTGTTCCTTTTCATTGCATACCAGTCTTACATTGTATGTTAGTTCACATTGTATTAGTTTCCCATTGGAGATGTAACAAATTACACAACCTGATGGCTTCAACAATACAAATTTATAATCTTATAGTTCTGGAAGCCAGAAATCCAACAAAGATCCCCCTGAGTAAAATCAAGATACTGGCTGGGCTATATTCCTTTCAGAGAGAAATTGGAGAGAATCTCTTTCCTTCTCTTTTCTGGCATCTAAGACATCTCCTTCATTCTTTGATTTGGTCCAAACTCCTGTCCACTAGAGCTGTTACGCATGGTGGAACATCTCTGATGGGTAACAACTAGCTGTCTCTAAACTTTCTCAGGGCTGAGGACCTACCCCCAGGCAGCCCACCTCATAGCTTTTTATTCCATCTTCAAAGCTAGCAGTGGCTGGTAGAGTTCTCTCACATCATATATGTAAAGACCTTTCTTTCATTGCTGTGTGTGTGTCTTTCTCTGACCACAGCTGGGAAAGTTAATCCACTTTTAAGAGTTTATGTAATTATTGGATTGTGTCCACAGGATAATCTTCCCCTTTAAAGTTTCAATATCTTATTCTCATCTCTAATGTCCCTTTTGCTACTAAGGTAACTTAATGACAGGTTCTGAGGATTAGAAGGGCCTTAGTTCTACGAAGGACCTTTGTAGGGCCTTAGTTCTGCCTACCACACACTGCTTAGAAGAACTTGTAGTATAAAGTCCATTTTTCATAGTTCTTAATAGCCTGTATTTCCTGCAAATAAATAAACACTGTTGACCATAAAAGAAGGGTCCCCCTTGCCAACTACTTTTATTCTGGACTATTACATATATATTCCCCGGGGGGGAAAATGTGATGATTTGGGGCATTATGCCAACCATCTGGTTCCATTCACTTTCTTTTTCCCTCATTTCCTCATGATTTTCACAGAATCATTCAGTGCAGTTAGAGATCACTGACCTACAGCTAGGTTCCGTACTTACACCAGTTTGAACAGGTTTCTGATCCTCAATTTTCTCACTTGTAAATGAAAAGCTTAGGCAAGATCAGCTAGGTGTGGTGGAGCACACCTGTAATGTGTTGGCTGAAGCAGGAGTATCCTGAGTTTGAAGTCTGCCTCAGAGACTTAGCGAGGCCCTAAGCAATTCAGAGAGAACCTGTCTCTAAATAAAATATTTTAAAAAGGGCTGGGGATGTGGCTCAGTGGTTAAGTGCTCTTGGGTTCAATCCCAGTACCAAAACAAAAACAACAACAACAACAAATGATTAGGCAAGATTAGCCTCAGGTCCTTATCAAGTTTTATATTCCATGATTCTCTAATCCTTAAAGACTAAATAAATTAACAAACAAAGAAATAAATAAATCTCATCTAGTCCAAATTCCTGTCTCCTGGAGCTATTGGTCAGTAAAGCATCTCTGGCAGGTAGCCATCCAGTCCTGTATAAACTGGCAAAGCTGTGGGCCTGCCACAGAGAAGCTCATTCCATTCATAACAGCTGATCAGCAGAAAACTTTTCCTCATACTCAGTAGAAAATGTGACTTGACCTCTCTAACTTCCAGTTTCTTTATGTGTAAAATAGACATGAACCTGGGCGTAGCAATGCATGCCTGTAATCTTAGCAGGCTGAGACAGGAGGATTCCAAGTTTAAGGTCAATATCAGCACATTAGTGAGACCCTTTTTCAAAATAAAAAATAAAAAGCTAGGGATGTAGCTCAGTGGTAAAACAACCCAGAGTTCAATCCCCAGCACCCCCAAGCTTTTAATTAAAAAATAAAATAGAGATGAAAAATATCTTTTTCACGGAGTTCTTGTGAAGTTCAAATGAAAAAAATTCAAAGTATTTCTTAAAAATTAAAGGCACTACTTAAGTGTTATTTTCATATTACCAAATATTAGTAAGAATATCTAGGTTTCTACTCATCTATACTTGTGCAACCTGAAGTGGTTTGTACATTTGTCTTTTTGCAGGGAGGGGTATACCAGTTTTTTGAATTCAGGGGCACTCAACCACTGAGCCACATCCTCAGCCCTATTTTGCATTTTGTTTAGAGACAGGGTCTCAGTGACTTGCTTAGGGCCTCGCTGTTGGTGAGGCGGCTTTGAGCTCACAATCTTCCTGTCTCAGTCTCCCAAGTTGCTGGGATTACAGGCATGTGCCACCACACCTTGCTGTGCATTTGTCTTTTAAATATTTTTTCTTATCCATTTCTGTTCTCTTTAGGTAAAGCATTAAAAATTACCCTGAATAAAACTCTGACATATAGCTTTATGGTTATATTATTAAAATCTGTTCAATCTCAAAATTGACTTAAAAAAGAAACACTTTGTGTGTGTGTGTGTGTGTGTGTGTGTTTGTGTGCTGGGGTTTGAACCCAGGGACCTTACCACTGAGTTATATCCCAGAAGCCTTTATTATTTTTTGGTTTGAGATGGGGTCTTACTAAGTTGCAGAGACTGGCCTTGAACTTGCAACACTCCTGCTTCGGTCTCCCAAGTAACTGGGATTACAGGCATGTGCTACGACACCCAACTAGAAATTCTTGTGTGATTTCCATCTACTTCATTAATAACAGTGAAAAGAATAGGGTTTTGATACATAAACAATTCTATAAAATTTGATACTAATTATTTTATAAACATTCTTTAAATATGAATTTTTATATTATTTTCTTCCCTAAGGGGCTATAAACTTCAAATTAAGAATGCACATCCAGGGGCTGGTGCTGTAGCTCAGTGGTAGAGCACTTGCCTAGCATGCGTGAGGCACTGGGTTCGAGCCTCAGCACCACATATAAATAATAAATGAATAAAATAAAAATCCATTAGCAACTAAAAAAAAAAAAAAGAATGCACATCCACTTAGCTGCGCACATCAGAAAACTGGGAAATGCCCTGTAGATGTTTTCTATTTTTTTCTGTCTCCATTTCACCCTATAAAATGATAAGTAGTCTACTTTCTAAACCTCTCTTTATCTTGTATACTTTCTTTTATTCGCTGTCTCAATATACCCCTCTTCTTTTCTTGCCCAGATTTCTGTAAGAGTCTTCTAACTGGCTTCCATTCATCATTCTTATTCCACCTCTAATAATTTTTTTCCAACAAGCAAAGCCTTACCATGTAATATCTCCCCTCATGTAAGATTTTAGATCATTATAGAATGAAATTTCTAATGATTGCCAATCTCTATAAAACTTTACCTTATCTCCTCATTGCAATATCTTTTGGTCATACTAATTATTCATAATCCCTAAAGCAACAACCAAAAAACACAAGAAGTACTAAGTTCTTTCAACCCACAAGGAGACTTGCATACTGTCTACTAGGCTTATAATCCTTCCCCTACTAACTCACCTACTAATTCCTTCTATTTCTTTAAGATCCAGCTCACCTCTGAGAAGTATTTCTTCTCTGAGTTTCATTTTGAATCCTCTCCAATGCAGACTATTCTTTCTTCTGAGCACCCAGAATGCTTCTCATTTATAATAGTTCCTTGTTCTCCTCGATGGAAGAGACCTTAACTTCTCCTTGATGGCTGTTCTCCTTGATGGCAAAGACCCCAATTTATCATTATATGCAGATTCTAGTAAAGCTCTGGCAGATGTTTGTTAAATATGAAATCAGAAAAAGTGATTGTCTTAAACTGAATTCTCAAATATTTTCAGGTTATCATCTTCTTTGATCCCTCTAACAGCTTTGTGAGATAGAGAAAACATTTGGAAGAGCACACTTATTTTTTTACTGTACTGTAAGGAAATTGAGACTGGTTGTGGCTTATATACTGTTACACAGAAAGTAAGCTCCAAGGTCAAGATTTGGATTAAGATTTTCTCTTTCCAAGTTGAGTTCATTGTTAAATGCATATTTGTACCCAAATATGCAAACATTGCTAGTAAAAATCAAGTATATAAATATAACTGTGTGCTGAAGTCTTTAAGAAGTGATGAAGAAATGTGTTAGAAAACCCAAATTAGATTAGAAAACCCAAATCCCATTAAGGATTCATTTACATTATATCATTAACAGTGCAGGGGACTGAACAGAGTTCAGAAAAGGAAAAGCCAGCATGTAATTTGTCATGTGTGTTCTACAATATCCAGGGGAAGTATGCTTTTGCCAGATGATGTGAACACTTTGTATAGTATAAAATTGTCCTTATTGCATCAAGCAAGATCTTTGGTGTTTCTCTGCCTGCATGTCCTTGGCTTCCCAGTGTCTTTCAAACCCTTTAAACATGTTCCCAGACCAGTGCACTTGTAATTTGCTAAACCTAGAATGCTCCAGATTTCTGCACAGCTAACTGCCTTGCTTCCTTTAGGTCTCTGCTCAAATGTTATCTTATCAGTGAAGCCTTTCCTGAACACCACACCCAACTGCATCTTGGCACATCCATCACTCCTACCTTTTTTTCTCCCTTTAGGATTTATCCCCAGACATACTATACAATTATTTGTTTATTTATCTTCTCTCTTTTCCCTAACTCCATAAGTACAGGATCTTGTTTTGTTCACAAATGTATACCCAGAACCTAAAACAATATCTGGTACACAATAGCTTCTCAATAAATATTTGTGAAATGGATGAATGAATGTATCACTGATCATGGGTTGTATTTCCTTCTGGTTGAAGTAAGAAGTGTACTTGTGCACGTTTTTTAAGCAAATGGTTTGACTCTTTTTATAGATGCATTGAACCTTAATGCTATTTGTTTCTCTTAGAACTAAATTTGTTGCACATCTCAGAACCACATTCTTGACCAAATTCTTGGAGACATGATCACTCATGGCAGCTGGGGCAGCCTGCAGGCTTTCTTGCTCATACCGACCTTCAACAACCTTATTGAACAGAAACTAGATATTTAAGTCCAGTCAATAGGTAAGAGAGTTATGGCACACTTTAAATACTATCTTATTAAATGGAAATAGAGACAAATATTTGTGAAAGATCTTATGAAACTGACAGATTCCAATGAGCTGAGTTCTTTTAGGTAAAATAGCTATTTCCTGGCTTTGTTTTACTGTTATGTAAGGTGTGTGTGTGTTTTTTCAGGTGTGCTTAAAACCATTCCTCTTTTTTGACAAATATCTCAGGGGTCATGAAGGCTTCCACCAAGATTTCAAAGGAAGACCTGGAGGCTAGGCAAAGTGTTGCTGGGTCCAAGTCCCTGTGGGCTGCCTCTGAGAGACCAATGCTTAAAGTTGTAAAGGTGAAGCTGAAGCTGGGACAGAGACCCCAGGATATAAGAGATTCCAGTAACATGGACTGTCTGCTGAACCAAGCTGAGGACTGCAGAGACTGCCAGGCTAAAAGAGAGCCCATGAGCACCGCAACCAAACCCTGATGAAATAACACCTCACAGTCAAGGGTCCTGGTCACTGTAGGTGAACTTAGGGGGCCTATTTGTCCAACTAGGTCTTGGTCTTTTTTTGGCCCCAGTCCTTCTTTCTCTGCCATACACCTTCATTTTGAAATGGGAATGATTATTCTGTGCAACTGTATTTTGAATATGTGAAACTCATTTTTTATTTTTTTCAGGGGATCATAACAAGAGTTTGTCTTTAGTCTCAGAGGGGACTTGGACTTGGACTGGACTTTTGGCAGTGCCAGAACTGTTGAGACTATGAGACTCTTGGAGATAGACCAAATGCATCTTGCTCTGTGAGAAGGATATGAGATGTTTAGGAGACAGGGGCAGAATGTTATGGTTTGGATATGAGGTGTCCCCCAGAAGCTCCTGTTAATGCAAGAATATTCAGAGGTCAAAGGAGTAGATTGTGAGAGCTAAAACCTAAATGAGTGCATCCTAGTTTGAATGAACTGACTGGGTAGTAATTGTAGGAAGGTAGGACATGCTTGGAGGAGGTGGGTCACTGGGGGTTGGCCCTGGCAGTGTTGTTCTTCTCATGGCCCCTTCCTGTCTCTGCTTCCTGACCCCCCCCCCCACCATCTATTTATACTTTTCCTCCTCTAGGCCGTTCCCCCATGATGTGCTGCTGCATCATGGACCCAGAGCAGGGATCCAGTTGTCTATTCCCTCTGAAACATGAACCCCAAATAAACTTTTCCTTCTCTAAGTTGTTCTTGTCATATACTGTGGTCACAGTGACACAAAAAATGAGTAAAGCAAGGGGATGGGTTCTTTGGTTTGCTATCCCCTTTTTCTCCTTCCACACTTCTGGCTTTAATTTCTTCCTCTGTTGCCACAGTAGCCAACAGTCTCAGAACACAGACTTGTGACAGTTGCACTTCTTAGTTACTGGATTCAGGATCTGATGGACCTTAGATATCCTGTTTATGCCTCAGGAGTTGGCAGCATCTCTTTCCCACAGGCAGTCACAAGAACCAGGCATGACAGAGTCTGCAATTTGAGTGTGTGTGTGTGTGTGTGTGTGTGTGTGTGAGAGAGAGAGAGAGAGAGAGAGAGGGAAAAAAAGAGAAACAATTGTGTGTATATTCTCTTCCCCAATGACTTGCAGGAGCATCAAAGGAAACGAAATGCTAGAGTAAAGATCCCATCAGATGATGGATGGATGGGTATTTAAATAGCTGTACTTTTTCTAGAAAGTAATTGTCAATTATCATAACTTTACTATATTTATAATCTTTGATCCAATAATCTAACCTATAGGACTATGTAAAGAGAGGCAGAAATTTGCAGACAAGAGGATTTACTGTCATTAATAAGACCATTCTCAATGATCTTAATAATCTAAGAGTCATTGATCACCTAAGTTAATGGTCATTACTATGTGATCACCAAAAAGAGTTAATGAGAAAGTGGTTAAGAATTAGAGAGGGGCTGGGGTTATGGCGCAGTGGTAGCGTGCTCGCCTAGCACGCGTGAGGCACTGGGTTCGATCCTCAGCACCACATAAAAAAATAAAAAATAAAGATATTAAAAAAAAAAAAAGAATTAGAGAATAGCCATATACATGTTTCCTGTAGGCTGTGCCATAAAATTTAATGTCACTTTTTGATGTGACAACCACATATATATGGAGGAGCCCATATGTGTATAATCCATATACAGATAGATAGATATAGATGCAGATATAGATATAAAGAAAGAAAAGATTATACAGAAATTTACCAAAGTATTTTTCTGATGGCTATCATTCCCCCTGGATGATGGAATAGGAGTAATTATTTTCATCTTCCTACTTTCCTGTATTTTTCAAATTTTATACAACTATCTTTTATGATGCTCTGTTCTTCCAACTGTAGTAATAAGACAAAACAGGAGAGGCATCAGGTGGAGATGTTCAGTGATCAGGTTTACTATACAATAGAATAAGTTTTTAAAGAGAAAAAAATGCCTCTTCTGCCATTGACTGGCGAGTTCAAATATAGGATGTACTTCTGCCTCAGTGGGATAGTTGTGAATGGAAAAAAGAATGAGTATCATTTGCTAAAGTACACGAGCCTCTTCCCAATATCACCTATTAATTTTTCTTTTGAAGTTTTCAATATTGAGGGAGACTGGGCATTTGAGCCCTTGGACTCCATGGAAAACTCATCCTCCAGCAGCAAATGCTGGGACATGGAACACTGCATTTCAGAATCCAGGTCCAACCAGAGCCTCTCTGTAGGCTCTTTCCCCCATGAGGACAGCATTGATGGTGAGGATATCACACCCTGTGAAGAGCTGACTTCTAAGGGATCTTCCTGGCACTTCCTCCCCACTGCCCAAGGGTCATGGGAGACCAAGAGTGTAAGGAGATCCATGGAAAGATGAAATCCACTTCAGGACAACCCAGAGACGCTTGGCAAAGAAGCCATCATCAAGGTCTTGGATGCCTATATGGGCTGGCACCGTGAAGACCCAGTAGCTGATTGGGCTCTAAATGAAGACCAGCAGAGGATGGACAAGTGTCCACATGAGAGGAAAAACCAGACGCTCTGGGAACTAGATGATCTAATAAAAAAATCTTAAGGCATTTCTAGACAACCAGAAAGATGACAAAGATGATTACCCTGTGTTCTCTGATTCCCCTCAGGAGGAGGATCTCCAGCCATCCAGCAGTGTCTCTCCTCATACGGATCAGGTCAGTCATCAAGAGCATGAAGCTTGTCAGGACTTGCCCACATGTGAACAACCAGAAAATGGAGACATCCTAGAAATGCCTTTCAGATTTGAGGACAATGAAATTGTTGAGGTGAGCACAGAGCTGCCTCACTGCAGAGCAAGGGATAGGCCTGGCGGGGTTGCCAGATTGGACAGCATGGAGTCACTGCACTTGCTGTGAAGCAGAGGTGGACCCCAGTGTCTGAGCAGATGAGCAATGGGAGAAGGAAGACAGCCAGGAAAGGAGCCAGGAAATGGTGTGGGGAAAATGCCAAGGAGCACTGAGACAGGTAAGAGAGGGGAGGAGAAAGGAGAGGACTAATGATTATACAAACAAGTGTGTGTGTGTGCGTGTGTGTGTGTGTGTGTGTGTGTGTGTGTAATGATTAATGAGTACTGAAACTTTGCATTTACAGTTGGCTATTTTGGGTTAAAACTTAAATTAGATACCTATGAATGAGTAAATATTGACTCCATTGCTGCTGGCACTGTATGTCTCTAACTCATCCTCTTTGTCTTAACAAATGCAAAGCCAGGAGACTGGCACTGTAGAAACTTCCTCAGTCTCAGCAGAGCAGTCAAAG
>PVHX01022833.1:0-26921 GCA_004024805.1 Geosciurus inauris
TTTTGGTACTGGGGATTGAACTCAGGGGTACTCGACCACTGAGCCACATCCCCAGCCCTGTTTTGTGTTTTATGTAGAAACAGGGTCTCACTGAGTTGCTTAGCGCCTCACCATTGCTGAGGCTGGCTTTGAACTCGCAATTCTCCTGTCTCAGCCTCCCTAAGTGCTGGGATTACAGGCTTGAGCCACCGCGCCCGGCTTGTTGATGGATCTTTATTTTATTCATTTATTATTTATATGTGGTGCTAAGGATCGAACCCAGTGCCTCACACATGCTAAGCAAGCGCTCTACCACCAAGCTACAGCCCCAGCCCAAAATCTTAGAGTACTTTTGATTTGCATTTCTTTAATTACTAGATATGTTGAACACTTTTTCATATATTTGTTGATAGCTTGTATATCTTCTGAAACGTGTCTGTTCAGTTCCTTAGCCCATTTATTGATTGGGTTTTTTTGTTTTTGGGTTTTTTTGGTGTTATATATCCTGGAGATTAGCGCTCTATCTGATGTGCCTGTGGTGAAGATCTTCTCCCACTGTGTAGGCTTTCTTCACATCATTGACTGTTTCTTTTGCTGAGAAGAAGCTTTTTAGTTTGAATCCATCCTGTTTATTGATTCTTAATTTTACTTCTTGCGCTTTAGGGCTCTTGTTAAGGAAGTTAGGGCCTAATCCTGCATGATGAAGATTTTTTAAAAAATTTTTTTTAGTTGTAGATGGACACTGCATCTTTATTTTATTTATGTATTTATTTTTATGTGGTGCTGAGGATCGAACCCAGTGACTCGAGCATGCGAGGCAAGCGCTCTACCACTGAGCCACAACCCCAGCCCCACATGATGAAGATTTGAACCTACTTTTTCTTCTGTTAGGAACAGGGTTTCTGATCTAATTCCTAGGTCCTTAATCTACTTTTAGTTTACTTTTGTGCATGGTGAGAGATAGGGATTAATTTTGCTGCATATGGATTTCCAGTTTTCCCAGCACCATTTGTTGAAGAGGCTATCTTTTCTCCAATGTATGTTTTTGGCACCTTTGTCTAGTATGAGATAACTGTATTTATGTGGGTTTGTCTCCGTGTCTTCTATTTTGTACCATTGGTCTGCATGTCTATTTTGGTGCCAATATCATGCTGGTTTGTTGTTGTTGTTGTTTTGGTGCTGGGGATTGAACCCAGGGACTTGTGCATGCAAAGCAAGCACTCTACCAACTGAGTGATATCCCCCAGCTCACCATGCCGTTTTTGTTACTATTGCTCTGTAGTGTAATTTAAGGTCTGGGACTATGATGCCTCCTGCTTCACTTTCTTGCTAAGGATTGCCTTAGTTCTGTAGTTTTCATTGTAGCAGTATTTCACCTCTTTTGTTAGATTGATTCCCAAGTATTTTATCTTTTTTGAGGCTATTTTGGGTTTTTGTTTTGTTTTGTTTTGTTTTTGTTTGGTATCAGGGATTGAACTCAGGAGTACTCAACCACTGAGCCACATCCCCAGCCCTATTTTGGGTTTTTTGTAGAGACAGGGTCTCACTGAGTTGCTTAGCACCTTGCTATTGCTGAGGCTGGCTTTGAACTCATGATTCTCCTATGTCAGCCTCCCAAAGTGGATTACAGGCTTGCGCCACTGTGCCCAGCTTAGGCTATTTTTTTTTTTTTTTTTGGTACAGAGGATTGAACTCAGGGGTACTCGACCACTGAGCCACATCCCCAGCCCTATTTTGTGTTTTATGTAGAGACAGGGTCTCACTGAGTTGCTTAGCGCCTCGCCATTGCTGAGGCTGGCTTTCAACTTGCGATTCTCCTGTCTCAGCCTCCCTAAGTGCTGGGATTACAGGCTTGAGCCACTGCGCCCGGCTCAGCTTAGGCTATTTTGAAGGGAGTAGTTTTCCTAATTTCTCTTTCAGTGGATTCATCACTTATGTTTAGAAATGCATTTGATTTATGGATGTTAATTTTATATCTTGCTACTTTGCTGAATTCATTTATTAGTTCCAGAAATTTTCTGGTGGAATTTTCTGGATCTTCTAAATATAGAATCAAGTCATTGGCAAATAGGGATAGTTGGAGTTCTTCTTTTCCTGTGCGTATCCCTTTAATTTCTTCTGTCTGATTGCTCTGGCTAGAGATTCAAAGACTATGTTGAATAGATCTGGTGAAAGAACTTGTCTTGTTCCAGTTTTTAGAGAAAATGCTTTCAATTTTTCCCCATTTAGAATGATGTTGGCCTTGGGCTTAACATAGAGAGCTTTTACAACATTGAGGTATGTTTCTACTATTGCTAGTTTTTCTAGTGTTTTGAACATGAAGAGGTGCTGTATTTTGTCAAATGCTCTTTCACCAGCTATTGAGATAATCATATAATTCTTGTCTTTAAGTCTATCGATGTGATGTATTACATTTATTGATTTCTGTATGTTGAGCCAAACTTGCATCCCTGGGATGAATCCCACTTGATCGTGGTGCACTATCTTTTTAATAAGTTTTTTGTATGTGATTTGCCAGAATTTTATTGTTCATCAGGGATATTGATCTGAAGTTTTTTGTTGTTGTTGTTTTGTTTTTGGTACTGGGGATTGAACTTAGGGGTACTCAACCACTGAGCCACATCCCCAGGTCTATTGTGTGTGTGTGTGTGTGTGTGTGTGTGTGTTTTAATGTAGAGACAGGGTCTCACTGCTTAACACCTCGCCATTGCTGAGGCTGGCTTTGAACTTGCGATTCTCCTGTCTCAGCCTCCCAATGTGCTGGGATTACAGACATGCACCATAGCGTCTGGCTCTGATCTGAAGTTTTCAATAACATCTTTTAAAATTGCTTTAAATGCTGGGGTTCTGGCTCAGTGGTAGAGTGCTTGCCTAGCATATGTGAGGCACTGGGTTTGATTCTCAGCACTGCGTACAAATAAATGAATAAAATAAAGGCCTATCAATAACATAAAAATATGTATAAAAAATTGCTTTGGAAAGGGGTTGGGGTCATAGCTCAATGGTAGAGCACTTGCCTAGCACATGTGAGGTTCTGGGTTTGATTCTCAGTACCACATATAAATAAATTAAATAAAGGTCCATCAACAACTTAAAAATATTAAAAGAATTGCTTTAAAAGAGGGAGAATAAAAAACCAAAAAGAGGGCTGGGGTTGTGGCTCAGTGGCAGAGTGCTTGCCTAGCATGTGTAAGGCACTAGGTTCGATTCTCAGCACCACATATAAATAAATGAATAAAATAATGGCCTACCAATGTCTAAAAAAAATTAAAAAAAAAAAACCAAAAAGAAAAAAAGAGGGGGAAAGCAACTTTGATATATAATTCACATACAACCGATTTACCAAAAGTGCATAATGTAATTTACTAGACTTTAGTATATTCAGAGTTGTGCAACCACAATCAACCTTAGGACATTTTCCGTCACCCCAGCGAGAAACTCTCATCAAATAAAAAAGAAATTCAGACTTAGTAAAGAAAGACTTGATTCAAAAGGCTCTTCTCAAGGGGAGGACAGGAATGTCTCAATAGGGGAGGGAGTCTATTAAAAGAGGGAAAAAGCTGCTGGGCATGGTGGCACAAACCTGTAATCCTAGCATTTTGGGAGGCTGAGACAGGAGAATCGCGAGTTCAAAGCCAGCCTCAGCAATAGCGAGGCACTAAGCAACTCAGTGAGACCCTGTCTCTACATGAAACACAAAATAGGGCCGGGGATGTGGCTCAGTGATCGAGTGCCCCTGAGTTCAATCTCCAGTACCAAAAAATAAAAATAAAAGAGGGAAAAACCTCTCTAAGGCCTGCCAGCATCTCAAGGGCTAGGCCTTTCTCTTATACAGGAGTTAACAAAGCTAGAAAGAACCAGATGTAAAGAACAGGACAGAAGGTGGCATGATTGCCGAGTGGATCAGACAGTGTTTTACTCTGAAGCCAACCCCAGTGAAGGGAGGCCAAAGTTCAGGGGCCTGGAGGAAGGAGGGAAGCCCCAGCAAAGTCTGGTTAGCCTGCATTTGTTCTGGGTGATCAGTGGGAAATTTGAAGGGTCTGTGTCTGTCCTTGTCATAGGTAAACCAGGGACACATCTGTGAGTCATAGTGAGAAGAGAGACCCCAGAACATAAAAAACTATTCCCCAGAACATAAACATGCGAAGAAATCTCTTCAATCTGCATTGTTCTCCAGGAGTCCAGGACTCAGGTGAGATTCCTCATTGTCACCCCATACCCATTAGCTGTCACTCATCTGTCCCTTTCCCTAGCCCCCGGCAGCCACTAACCTGCTTTATCTCTATATATTTTCCTATTCCAAAGACTTCATATAAGTGGAATCATAATATTCATGTAGCCTGTTGTATCTGGTCTCTTTAGCTTACCACAACGTTTCTTTTCTTTTATGGGGAGGGGTACTGGGGATTGAACTTGGGGGCGCTCAACCACTGAATCACATTCTCTCCCCTATTTTGTATTTTATTTAGAGACAGAGTCCCACTGAGTTGCTTAGTGCCTTGCAGTTGCTGAGGGTGGCTTTGAATTTGCAATCCTTCTGTCTCACCCTCCCAAGCCTCTGGGATTACAGGTGTGCGCGACCTCACCCAGCTAGCACAATGTTTTCATGCTACAGGTCATAACAGATTTCAAGACTTCATCCCTCTTTATGGCTGAATAGTATTCCATTGTACAATTATGCCACATTGTGTTTATCTATTCATAAATTGGTGGACATTCAAGTCATTTCCATTTTCAGCTATTCAGAGTAACTCTGGCTTGGCATGGTGGAACTTGCCTGTAAACCCAGCAACTCAAGAGGCTAATGCAGGAGGATCACAAGCTCAAGGCCAGTCTAGGCAACTTAACAAGACTCCATCTCAAAGTTTAAAAAAATTTAAAAAGTGAGCACTGTGGCACTTGCCTGTAAATCCCAAGAGGATTGGAAGTTTGAGGCCAGCCTCAGCAATTTAACAAGGTCCTAATCAACTTTGTGATACTCTGTCTCCAATTAAAAAATAAACAGCTTTGGGGATGTGACTCAGTAGTAAAACATCTCTGAGCTGAGTTCAATCTCCAGTACTTAAAAATAAATGAATAAATAACAGCTGGGACGTGCATGCAATTTTTCTTTTTTCTTTTTTGTGGGGTACTAGAGATTGAACCCAGGGTACTCTACCACTAAGCTAACATCCCCAGATCTTTTTATTTATTTATTTTTATTTTGAGATAGGGTCTTGCTAAATTGTTCAGGCTGGCCTTAAACTTGTGATCCTCTCGCTTCAGCCTCTCAAGTACCTGGAATTACAGATGAGTGCCACTGTGCCCAGTTTCATGATGCTTTCTTAATTTAAGGTAGGTTCTGTCTCCAAGCCTTTGATCTTCTTTCCATAACCTTCTCTCTTTCCTTTTCATCTTTTCTTCTGGCATCCTCTTTACTCTGATGCTAAAATAGTTATCTTGGCTGGCACAGTGGTGCACGCCTGGAATCCCAAGAGCTCAGGAGGCTGAGGCAGGAAGATTGCAAATTCAGCTACTTAGCAAAGCCCTAACCAATTTAGAGAGACTTTGTCTCAAAAAATGCAAAGGGTTGGGAATGTGACTCAGTGATTAAGCCCCTTGGGTTCAATCCCTGATACTAAAAATTAAATAGATAGATAGATAGAGGGATAGATAAATAAATAAATAAAGGTATCTCTGCTGGGTGTGGTGGTATGTGCTGTAATCCCAGCTACTCTGAAGGCCAAGGTAGGAGGATTGTGATTTCAAGGACAGTCTAGACAATTGAGTGAGATTGCCTCTCAAAATAAAAATTTAAAAAGGGCTAGAGATATAGTTCAGTGGTAAAGCACCCGTGGGCTCAATCCTCGGTACCACAAAAATAAAATAGCCAGGTATGAGGCACTTGACTGTAATCCCAGCAACTCAGGAGGCTGAGGCAGGGGGATTAAAAATTGTAGGCTGCCAGGCGTGGTGGCACACATCTGTAATCCCAGCACTTTGGGAGGCTGAGGCAGGAGGATCGTCGAATGCAAAGCCAGCCTCAGCAACAGCGAGGCGCTAAGCAATTCAGTGAGACCCTGTCTCTAAATAAAACATAAAAAATAGGGCTGGGGATGTGGCTCAGTGGTCAAGTACCCATGAGTTCAATCTGTGGTACCAAAAAAAAAAAAAAAGAAAGAAAGAAAAGAAAAAGGGCTTGTTAAGGTTTGGTTGTGAGGTATTCCCCCAAGAGCACTTATACTAATGCAGGAATGTTTTGAGTGAGATGATTAGATTATGAGTGCTGTGACCTAACAGGTACATTCTAGTTTGAACAGACTAACTGGGTGGTAACTATAGGCAGGTAGGGCATGGCTGGAGGTGGGTCATTGGGATGTGCCCTGGAAGAATGAATCTTCCCTGTGGCCCATCCCCCTATTCTCTCTGCATCCTGGCTGCCATGGGGGGAGCAGCCTTCCTCTCTTAGGCTCCTCCACCATGATGTGCTGCCTCACTTTGGGCCCAGAGGTATGGAGTCGACCATCTATGGACTGAGATCTCTGAAACCGTGAGGCTCAAATAAACTTTCTCTCCTCTAAATTACTCTTGTCTGGTATTTTGGTCACACCAACATAAAAGTCAACTGAAAGCCGGGCGCGGTGGCGCACGCCTGTAATCCCAGCACTTAAGGAGGCTGAGACAGGAGAATCGCAAGTTCAAAGCCAGCCTCAGCAAAGGCGAGGCGCTAAGCAACTCAGTGAGACCCTGTCTCTACATAAAACACAAAATAGGGCTGGGGATGTGGCTCAGTGGTCGAGTGCCCCTGAGTTCAATCTCCAGTACCAAAAAAAAAAAGCCTACTGAAGCAGGGCTAGAGATGTAGCTTGGTGGTAAAGAGGCCCTGGGTTCCATCACCAGTGCTACAAAAATTAATGAATTAAATAATAATAAATTCCAAACATCTTGGTATTTTTATCAGTCAGCCTTGGGTTCTAACCAGTCTCCTAGTTGCCAGGCTCTGCTATCCCACTCCTTACAGCCCTAGTAGGATATCCCGCCATCACCACAACTCAACACATATAAACTAAGTATCTCTCCTCCAAAACCAGACTCCCTTTCTTATTTCTATTGATGGCATCATCATCCTCTCAAATCGCCACAGACTCCAACTTTGGAGTCGTCATTAACTGCTTTCTCCACCTTATTTCCCAAGCCAAGTTAAATCCCACATCCTGCTGTCCCTCCCCCATTATTGTGCTCCCGTCATTCCCATTCCCTGGCCGTCTCTCTGGTCCTATTGTTCCCCATTAATGTCTGCATTGTTCCTGTACTTTCCTAGTTTGTCTCTGTGTCTCTAACCTCTTGCCTCCAATTCATCCTGCATATGCACCACTGCCAGTTAATCTTCCTAAAATGTGACTTGGATCACTGTTTCTTCATAGTGAAAAATCCTTCTGGGGCTTTTCCTTACTTACTTAATACAGCAGAAATTGATTTGCGTTTGGATGCCAGGTTTTGCCTGACACCTACTACTTAATACATATTGATTATTATTGTTAATTTCTCTTGTTCTTTTACATGAAATTCCTGCTTTTCCAGTTTGTCCAATGGATCTTGTTCCAAAGATATTCCATATACATCAACACCCTTGACATTTCCTGCACTTGTTATTACTTCTTTCTGTGTATATGTTTGCTCTTTGAACTTAGCTCTTATAGGACAGGAATTCTTTGCAACCTATCTAGCGCCTAGCACGGTTAGATATATTTACTTATTTATTTTTTAAATTTTTTTTTAGTTGTAGATGGACACAATATCTTTATTTATTTTTATGTGGTGCTGAGGATCGAACCCAGTACCTCACGCATGCGAGCCAAGCACTCTACCACTGAGCCACAACCCCAGCTCAGTTAGATATATTTAAAAGGCACTCAGAATTATAGTTTGGAATCAATGAATTATAGCATATTAGAGCAGTAAGGGACTCTACTGGTGTGATGTTTTTACAAGATCATATATCACCTTTGGAATCAGCTAATTAAATGTTTTTCATATAGGAAAAACAAGACCCAAAGAGATGGAGTAAATAAATGGAAAGTTGATTCAATGTCAATCATTTTAGAAAATGAATTAATGAAATTTAAATTATAAAACAAAATAATTTTTTATTTATTTTGTAGTGCTGGGGATCTAACCCAGGGCCTCATGCATGCTAAACATGTTCTCTATCACTGAGCTATTTCCCTAACCCTAGTAAACAATTTTCCCCCATGTGGTGCTGGGGATTAAACCCAGGCCCTCACACATGCTAGGCAAGTGTTCTACCACTGAGTCATATCCCTAGCCCCAATTTTTTTGGGGGGGTACCAGAGATTAAACTCAGGGGTACTCCACCACTGAGCCACATCCCCAGCCCTATTTTGTGTTTTATGTAGAGACAGGGTCTCACCGAGTTGCTTAGTGCCTCGCCGTTGCTGAGGCTGACTTTGAACTCGTAATTCTCCTTGTCTCAACCTCCCTAAGTGCTAGGATTATAGGCGTGCGCCACCGCGCCTGGCTCCTAGCCCCAATTTTTAAAAGAAATTCAACTTTATTACTTCTTTGTTGTATATGGTTACTCTTTCTTTCTTTCTTTCTTTTTTGATACTAAGGATTGAATTCAGGGGTACTCCACCACTGAGCCACATCCCCAACCTATTTTGTATATATATATATTTTTTAATATTTTTTTAGTTGTAGATGGACACAATGTCTTTATTTTATTGCTTTGTATGTGGTGCTGAGGATCGAACCCAGGGCCTCACGCATGCGAGGCAAGCGCTCTACCGCTGAGCTACAATCCCAGCCCCCTATTTTGTATTTTATTTAGAGAGAGAGTCTCACTGAGTTGCTTAGCACCTCATTTTTGCTGAGGTTGGCTTTGAACTCACGATCCTCCTGCCTCAACCTCTCTAACAGCCGAGATTACAGGCATGAGCCACCATGCCTGGCTGTATGTTTGCTCTGGATTGCAAAAATTTTCCTAGTAGATTAATCCTCCTAGATTAAACAGATAAGTAGAATTTGAAATGAGAACTGTTCATTTGCTTATTTGTAATATTGAGCATGAATCCCTCTATTAAAAAGAGGTAGCCAGGCATGGTGGCTCAAGCCTGTAATCCCAGCACTTAGGGAGGCTGAGACAGAAGAATCACGAGTTCAAAGCCAGCCTCAGCAAAGGCGAGGCGCTAAGCAACTCAGTGAGACCCTGTCTCTACATAAAAAACAAAATAGGGCTGGGGATGTGGCTCAGTGGTCGAGTGCCCCTGAGTTCAATCTCCAGTACCAAAAAAAAAGAGGTGAGGGCTGGGTTTGTGGCTTAGTGGTGGAGTACTTGCCTAGCATGTGTGAGGCACTAGGTTCGAGTCTCAGCACCACTTACAAATAAATGAATAAAATAAAGGTCCATAAACAACTAAAAAAATTTTTTTAATTAAAAAAAAAAGAGGTAGGAGCTGGGCCCAGGGGCACATGCCTGTAATTTCAGCTACTAGGGAGCCGGAGGCAGGAAGATCACAAACTTGAAGCCAGCCTCAGAAATTTAGCAAGACACTGTCTTGAAATAGATGTAGCTCAGTGGTAAAATGCCCGTGGGATCAATTCCCAGTACCAAATAAATAAATAAATATATTTTTTTTAATATTTATTTTTTAGTTGTAGGTGGACACAATAGCTTTATTTTATTTTTATGTGGTGCTGAGGATCGAACCCAGTGCCTCCCGCGTGCTAGGCGAGCACGCTACCACTGCGCCATAACCTCAGCCCCAATAAATAAATATTTTTAAAAGGATGTTGGTTAGGGGTGTTGCTCAGCAGTAGAGTACATACTCACCATGTTAGAGGAACAGGGTTTGATCCTCAGCACCACAAAAATGTTAATGGGGATTGAACCCAGGGGCGCTTAACCACCGAGGCATATACCCAGCCCTTTCTCATTTGTTTCTATTTTATTTAGAGACAGAGTCTCACTGAGTTGCTTAGACCCCGCTAAATTGCTGAGGCCAGCTTTGAACTCATGATCCTCCTGCCTCAGCCTCCTGAGCCACTGGGATTATAGGTGTGGGTCATCGTGCATGGCTACAAAAATAATTTTAAGAAGGGGCTAACTTTTTTAAGTGTCTAGCATCATCTGTAGATAAAACTGGTGGCAATAACGAGTTTCTATTAAATAACTTGGAAATATGGCTATCCTTTAGAGTTTTTTTTTTTTAGTTGTACATGGACACAATACCTTTATTTTATTTATTTATTTTTATATGGTGCTGAGGATTGAACCCAGTGTCTCACACATGCTAGGCAAGCACTCTACCACTGAGCTACAATGCTAGTCCCTAGACTGTAGAGTTTATTTTAATTAACACAACTGTGGATATTCAGAATGTCTCTGTAAACCCACAGAAGTGACTTGCTTGAATTTAATCAGAAATAATAGTAGACTAAAGAATATAAGGAATCTGAGTGCAGTGGAGCACACCTGTAATCCCAGCACTTTGGGAGGCTTAGGCAGGAGAATTCGTGAGTTCAAAGCCAGCCTCAGTAACGGTGAAGTGCTAAACAACTCAGTGAAACCCTGTGTCTACATAAAACACAAAAATAGGGCTGCGGTGTGGCTCAGTGGTTGAGTACCCCTGAGTTCAATCCCCCTTACCAAAACAACAACAACAACAACAACAACAACAACAAAAAACGGGCTGGGGATATAGCTCAGTGATAGAGTACTTGCCTAGCATATGTGAAGCCCTAGATTTGATCCCCAGTACTGGGGGTGGGGGGTGGGGATAAGATAGCAGCATTGTGGATGTGTTTTGTTTTTTAAAAAATCCTGGAGCTTGGTGCTACTTAGTAGGCTAAAGCAGGAGCATTGCTTGAGCCTAGTAGTTCAAGGAAACGTAGCAAGACTTTGTCTCAAAAAATAAGTAAAATTTTAGCTGGGTGCAGTGGCGCATGCCTGTAATCCCAGCAGCTTGGGAGGCTAATGCAGGAGGATCACAAGTTCGAAGCCAGCCTCAGCAATGGTGAGGTGCTAAGCAACTCAGTGAGACCCTGTCTCTTAATAAAATACAGTACAAAAGTAGGGCTGGAGATGTGGCTAGGTGGTTGAGTGCCTCTGAGTTCAATCTCTGGTAGCCTCTCACCCCCCAAAAGGTAACGTTTTAAAAATAAAATCATCCTCATATTTTAGCAATGTACACTGAAGTATTTACAGATGTCATATTCCATCAACAATTTGATTCCAAACAGTTCTAGGAGGAGAGGATGGAATATCAGATAGGACAAATTTGGCCATGAATGGATCACAGTTGAAGTAAGGTTATAGGTACACATTATATTGTTCCCTCTACTTTTGTCTACATTATAACTTTCCCATAAAATATACATAGCTATATAGATACATGCTCATCCTAAGGATGTTCCAAAGATGAAATGTGTTCCTATTTGTGAAGGGATGTGTCAGAATAGTTGACATTCAGTTGGTTGCAAGAAAAGTGCATGACCCTGTTTGCTTTCTCTCACTTGGACCAGTCAAGAATTTGTGTTCCAGGGGCTGGGGTTGTGGCGCAGTGGTAGCGTGCTCGCCTAGCATGTGTGAGGCACTGGGTTCGATCCTCAGCACCACGTAAAAATAAAATAAAGATATTCTGTCTGCCTACAACTAAAAAATAAATATTAAAAAAAAAAAAAAGAATTTGTGTTCCAGGGGCTGGGATTGTGGCTCAGTGGTAGAGCGCTTGTCTAGCATGTGTGAGGCACTGGTTCAATCCTCAGCACCACCGTAAAAATAAGTAAATAAAGATATTGTGTCCATCTACAACTAAAAAAAAAAAAAGACTTTGTGTTCCAGACTGGATTTCTTTTGCAGTGCTGGCTGTAGGACCTAGTGCCTTGCACGATCTAGGCAAGCTCTCTGCCACTGATCCATGTCCCCAGCTTCTTTTAAACCTATTCTGTTGTAGGTACAAGGAGGCCCCTTCCTTGCAACTTTCTATTTGGTAGAGCAGATCACTCCCCCAACCTCCTACAGTACTAGGGATTGAACCCAGGGCCTCACACATGCCAGGCAGGGATTCTACCATTGAGCTACAACTTTCTACCATTGAGTTCAACTTTCTATTTGAAATCAATACAAATCTTCAAAACAAGCCACTCTCCATAAGCACAGTGTTTAGCAGCTGTGCACATTTAAGCAAAACCATTTCATTTGTGGAATTTGGCCCTTTTCCCAGGAAACAGTGTTTCCATCTCACAATGTAACAGAACAGGAAGAGTGTCAACTCTTGTTCAGATATAGATTCCTTGTACTTCACTCAGATTTCCACATTTCCATTGTGCTTTGGGGATGAGAGTCCAGCTGTGGGTTGGTGGAATGACTCATGTGTCCAAAAGACACATTTTTCTATGAATCCCAGGGGACTCTGGTGTGAAAGAACAATAAGCACAGACTTTGTTCCTGAATCCATCATGTGACATGAGAGAAAATTTGAGTGTTTTTTTAATGGGCTCAAATTGAAAGAGGCAACCGAACTATTCAGATAATTCATGCTCTAAGCTCTTTGGAGTTTACAAGTGGTTGAGAGTGGCTACCCAGCCAGGCATAGTGGCGCACGCTTGTAATCCCAGCACTTTGGGAGGCTGAGACAGGAGAATCACGAATTCAAAGCCAGCCTCAGTGAAGGTGAGGCGCTAAGTAACTCAGTGAGACCCTGTCTCTATATAAAACACAAAATAGGACTGGGGATGTGGCTCAGTAGCAGAGTACCCCTGAGTTCAATCCCTGGTACCAAAAAAAAAAAAGTGGCTACTTGGTGTGGTGGTGCACGCTTGTAATCCCAGCAACTCTAGAGGCTGAGGCAGGAGGATCACAAGTTCAAAGCCAGCCTCAGCAATTCATAAGGCCATAATTAATTTAGCAAGACCCTATCTCAAAATAAAAAATAAGAAGCGCTGGGGATGTGGCTCAGTGGTTAAATGCCCCTGGGTCCAATCCCTGGTACCAGAAAACAAAAAACAAAACACACACACACACACACACACACACACAAAGAGTGGGTACTTAATAACTACTTCTTATTAATAAATAAGGACATATGAAAGAAGTAGAAGCATGATCTGTCCTTTAGGTATCTAATAATCTCAGGGAGTTTAAAAAAAGAAATAAGCAAGAAGTAGAAAGATTCCCAAACAAGTGGATTCCCAAACAAGTGGTTTCCAAGATATAAATAGTTCTAAAATAGATCAATGTTCACCAGCTCCAGAACAAGAATAATTAAAATGGGAAATGACTATCTTTTTTTTTCCTGGTTTTTTTTTTTTTTTTGGCGGCACTGGGAACTGAACTCAGGGGTACTTTACCACCAATCTATATCCCAGCCCTTATCTATCTATCTATCTATCTATCTATCTATCTATCTATCTATCTATCTATCTATCTATCTATCTATAATTTTGAGACAGGGTCATGCTAAATTGCTAAGGCTGGCCTAAAACTTGTGAGATTCTTTCCTCAGCCTCCTGAGTTGCTGGGATTGCAGGCATGCACCACCATGCCTGGTGTAGGAAGAGACCATCTGAAAAAAAAAAATTCACTTTTGAAGTGTTTAAATTAGGCCTGGTGATGCAGTGACACATTCCTGTAATCCTGGCCACTTGCTAGGTTAAGATAGGAGGATCATGATTTCCAGACCAGCCTCAGCAGTCTATAAAGACTCTTTCTCAGCCGGGCGCGGTGGCTCATGCTTGTAATCCCAGCACTCTGAGACAGGAGAATTGCGAGTTCAAAGCCAGCCTCAGCAATGGCGAGGCACTAAGCAACTCAGTGAGACCCTCTCTACATAAATCACAAAATAGGGATGCATAATCCCTATTTGCTGCAATCCCAGCAACTCAAAAAAAAAAAAGACTCTGTCTCAACATTTAAAAAGGGCCCAGCAGGGTGACACATGTCTGTAATACCAGCATTTTGGAAGGCTGAGACTGGAGAATTGAGAGTTCAAAGCCAGCCTCAGCAATGAGGAGGCCCTAAGCAACTCAATGAGACTCTGTCTCTAAATAAAACCAGAATGGGGCTGGGGATTGGCTCAGTAGTCGAATGCCGCTGAGTTCAATTCCCAGTACCAAAAGAATAAATAAAAAAGAGATTACTTCTTCTTTTTTGGTACTGGGGATTGAACCTACAGGTGCTTTACCACTAAACGACATTCCCAGAGTCAGGGTCTTGCTAAATTGCTTAGGGTCTTGCAAAACTGATGAGGCTGGCTTTGAACTTGTGATCCTCCTGCCTCAGACTCCAGTTGCTAGGATTACAGGCATGCACCATTGTGCCTGGCAAAAGCAATTTTTTTTTTTTAAAAGCCAGGCTGAGGGGCTGAGGTTGTGGCTCAGTGGCAGAGCACTTGCCTCACACGTGTGAGGCACTGGGTTCGATCTTCACCACATAAAAATAAATAAACAAAATAAAGACACTGTGTCCATGTATAACTAAAATATATTTTTAAAAAAAGCCAGGCTGAGAATGTATGTCAGTAATATAGTGCTCATGTAGCACCAAACAACTCAACTAAAACATAAGCCATAAATAAAACTCATTGCAAATACAGACAACCCACGTCAGTTTGCTGCAAGTTAAGAAACTACATCCCCAGTTTTATTTTCTTTCCTTCAAAAATGTTTATTAAATACATACTGAATGCCAGACAATAGAAATACAGCAGTCAATGAGAGAGTTAGGGTCGCTACCCCTCTTGGAGGTTTTGTTTTTGTTTTTGTTTTTGGCACCAGGGATTGAACTCAGGGGCACTCGACCACTGAGCCACATCCCCAGCCCTATTTTGTGTGTGTGTTTTTTTTTATGTAGAGACAGGGTCTCACCGAGTTGCTTAGCGCCTCACCATTGCTGAGGCTGGCTTTGAACTTGCGATTCTCCTGTCTCAGCCTCCCAAAGTGTTGGGATTACAGGCTTGATCCACCGTGCCCGACTCAGAAATCTTTTTTTTTTTTTGGTACCAGGATTGAACCTAAGGGCACTTGACCACTGAACCACATCCTCAGCACTTTTTTAATATTGTATTTAGAGAGAGGTTTTTGCTAAATTACTTAGGGCCTTGCTAAGTTGCTGAGGCTGGCTTTGAACTCGCAGTCTTCCTGCCTTAGTCTCCCAAGTCACTGAGATTACACGTAAAGTTTTCATGTGTATTTTATATTTCACTTTTTAAAGAAGACTCTTCACATAGCATTCCTAATTCCTACAAGTTAAAAGGCTCCCTGCCTCACGTGTCTGTCACAGGGATCATGAGGTTTGAATAAAATGTCACATGCCTTGGAAACATTCATATCTCCTTGTCCATAGGATCACTAGCCCAGCTAAAGAAAATTGACATCCTTTAACTTCAAAGGAAGCCTCAAAATCTACTGATAAGAAGTGTTTATTACCAAAAGACCTTTATCTTAAATATTCATAGGCTTTGAAAGCAAAAGCAGAAGTGTTATTTTGAGGAACTCAGTAAAATTGTAAAAAGGAATACTTCTATGGAAACAATGTAAAACAACATTTCAAAAACAATGGTGAAAGTTTATCACAGGTCACCTAAAGGTTGTAGTAGAATTATCTCATCTAACATTCAGATTCTTTTTAAAAAAAATTTTTCTTTTTTTGGTACCAGGGATTGAACTCAGGGGCACTTGACTACTGAGTCACATCCCCAGCCCTATTTTGTATTTTATGTACAGACAGGGTCTCAAAGAGTTGCTTAATGCCTCGCCATTGCTGAGGCTGGCTTTGAACTCACGGTTCTCCTGTCTCAGCCTCCCAAAGTGCTAAGATTACAGGTGCGCGCCACCACGCCTGCCTACATTCAGATTCTTTCTTTAAAAAAAATTGTTTTTTAGTTGTCAATGGACCTTTATTTTATTTATTTATATGTGGTGCTGAGAATCAAACCCAGTGCCTCACACATGCTAGGCAAGCGCTCTGTCATTGAGCCACAACCGCAGCCCTACATTCAGATTCTTGGTACAACAGTTTAAGAGTTTAAGCTGGGTGTGGTGGTGCACACCTGTAATTCCAGCTACTCAGGAGGAGGTTGAAGCAGAAGGATCATCCAAAAGTTTGAGACTAGCCTGGGCAATATAGTCAGACCTTATAAAATAATAATAATAAAAATAAAAATAAAAAGGGATTAGGCATGGTGATGTACATTTATAATCTCAGTGACTCAGGAGGCCAGCCTCAGTAACTCAGTGAAACCCTCAGTAATTTAGCAAGATCCTGTCTCAAAATATAAAATAAGGGGCTGGGAATGTAGCTCAGCGGTAGAGCGCTTGCCTCGCATGCGTGAGGCCCTGGGTTTGATCCTCAGCACCACATACAAAGCAGTAAAATAAAGACATTGTGTCCATCTACAACTAAACAAAAAATTTAAAAAAATAAAATAAAATAAACAGGGCTGGGATGTAGCTTAGTGGTAGTACCAAAAGAAAAAGAAAAAAACAAAAAGAAAGTTCAAGGCCAGCATCAGCGATTTAGTGAGACACCCCCTCCCCCTGCCCCCCAACAATTTAGCCAGACTGTCTCAAAATGAAAATAAAGGGCTTGGAATGTGGCTCAGTGTTAGAGTTCTTGCCTAGCATGTGCAAAGCCCTGAGTTCAATCCCCAGCAAAATAAAATAAAATAAATAAAAAATAAAAAGTGTGGGGATGTAGCTCAGTGGTAAAGCACCCCTGGGTGTTCAATCCCTAGTACCAATAAATAAATGAAATAAAAAGGGCTGGGGATATAGTTCAGTGATGGTCGAGCCCTCCTGAGTTCAATCCTCAGTACCAAAAATAAACAAATAAATGAATGAATAAAATGTCTGGAGATGTAGCTCAGTGGTACTTGCTTAGCATATATGAGGCTCTAGGTTTAGATCCCCAGCACACAGAAAAGAAACGGCATCTGTTTAGGTGCAGTATTATTGGCTAAGCGTGATATGAAACTGCTCACATCTTCTAAGGCTGTAGGTGGTCAACAGCATATTATTTTATTATTTATTCACCATTTTCTTTGAAATTGTTTCTCACTATGCTGCCCAGTTTGGCTTGAACACCAGGGCTCAAGCAATACTTCCACTTTTACCTCTGGAACAGCTGGAACTGCAAGTGTGAGCACAGCTCCTAGCCTAACAGCATTTCTTTTTTTCTTTCTTTTTTCTTTGTGCAGGGAATTGAACCCAGGACCTTGCACATGGTTAGTATTTACCTATGAGCTACACCCTAGCCTGAACAGCATTTGAAATTTGATGTTTTTGGACACTTGCCTCAATGCCACCATATCCTCTGTTAAATGAGTATATCTGCCTTTTAGGATTATTGTGAGGATTAAATGAATTCATAGCCAGACACGGTGGCGCAAGCCTGTAATCCCAGCACTTAGGGAGGCTGAGACAGGAGAATCATGAGTTCAAAGCCAGCTTCAGCAACTAGTGAGGTGCTAAGCAACTCAGTGAGACCCTGTCTCTACACATAAAACACAAAATAGGGCTGGGGATGTGGCTCAGTGGTAGAGTGCCCGAGTTCAATCCCCAGTACCAAAAAAATAAAAAAATAAAAAGAATAAATGAATTCATATTTAAAAAGCATTTAGAAAAGTACCTAGCACATAGTAGCACTATTAATCATTGCACTCATCTCTCCCTTTTGTAAATATTGAAACTTTATTTCTCAGGGAACTGTAAACTCCTCTAGAGCAGGAAGTGTGTTTCTTTTATTTTACTATCCCTACTAAAGCAAGCATCTGTTGCCTAAAAAGCATTACCCAGCAGGCACTCAGATGTTCCATCTCTCAGCCTTGGAGAAGAGAGGTGGACAGAAATGGCTCGCACACGCTGACATTTAAGCCTGGCAATAGATAAGACACTGAGGAACATGGAGGGAAAAGAAATTCAACACTGGGGAAAGACTGATGGCAGGAGATGGAAAACAAAAAAAAACAAAAAGCAGGAAAGGAGATCTGAGAGGATGTACTTTCAAGGAAGACATGAAAGAGTTCAAGGGAACTGAAGTAAGTCCAGAGGAAAGCTGTCTTTTTTTTTTTTTTTTTTTTTTATGGATCTTCATTCATTTTATTTTTTTTTTAATTTCATTTTTTTTTTAGCTGTAGATGGACATAATGTCTTTATTTTATTGCTTTGTATGTGGTGCTGAGGATCGAACCCAGGGCCTCACGCATGCGAGGCAAGTGCTCTACCGCTGAGCTACAATCCCAGCCCCGAGGAAAGCTGTCTTAAAGATGGAGTATGAAAATCTTGTGGTTAGCAAATAGCTGACTCTGAGGTTGATTTTTTTAAGTCTTAGAGGAAGGATGTGACAGTCATTGCGTAATAGTGCTCTAAAACTTGGCAGGTTTTCCAATATGGGTCCCTATCTGTCTTGCCAGGAAAGTTGAGAAAAATAGGAAGCAGAGAAAAAAGAAGGTGGTCTGGATCTCTCTAGGACGCTGCTTCTCAAGAAAATTGAAGTCAAATTGTATCTTCACTTACAACATGAGACAGAAAATTCAAATAAAATTTCCATTTTTGCCCTTCTTTATTTTGTTTAAGCTAGTAAAGCAGGATTGATGACGCTTTTGCCCAGCAGACACAATTATCAGCACCGGTTTTTAATCTGAAATATCTGCCTCATCATAGTTGGATCTCAGTAGGGTTCCATCACCCATTCACGGGGAATTGAATAACCAGTTTTCCAGGTTCTTCCTGATAGGATTCTGGTTATTGCAAACTACCTGGGGTCCTTACTCCTTTTTTTTTTTTTTTTTTTTAATATTTATTTTTTTAGTTGTAGGTTGACAGAATATCTTTTTTTTTGGTACTGGGGATTGAGCTCAGGGGTACTCGACCACTGAGCCACATCCCCAGCCCTATTTTGTGTTTTATGTAGACACAGGGTCTCACTGAGTTGCTTAGCACCTCGCCATTGCTGAGGCTGGCTTTGAACTCCTAATTCTCCTGTCTCAGCCTCCCTACGTGCTGGGATTACAGGCTTGAGCCACCGCGCCCGGCTGACAGAATATCTTTATTTTTTTATTTTTATGTGGTGCTGAGGATCGAACCCAGTGCCTCACGCGTGCTAGGCGAGCACGCTACCACTGCGCCATAACCCCAGCCCCCCTACTCCTTTTTAACAGAAAGGCAAAAAAGGTAATAATTATTGACATTTGAAAAAGGCGTTTTAAAAAATAATAGGCGGGGCTGGGGCTATAGCTCAGCGGTTGAGCACTTGCCTTGCATACGTGAGGCACTGGGTTCGATCCTCAGCACCACGTAAAATAAATAAAAATAAAATAAAAATAAAAAATAATAGGCATCATTTTGCATT
Organism: Geosciurus inauris; assembly: GCA_004024805.1. Classification (NCBI taxonomy): domain Eukaryota; kingdom Metazoa; phylum Chordata; class Mammalia; order Rodentia; family Sciuridae; genus Geosciurus; species Geosciurus inauris. The sequence continues at coordinate 19,328 of PVHX01022833.1, forward strand.
AAAAAATATGATTCTAACAAATTTGAGGAACTGAAAGCCCCTAAGTGGTCAAATGTGTTCACAGGAATCTGGGAAGTGACTTGAAGAAATGACTTTCACAACATATGGTCTTCTGATGTTTTTGCTATTACTTTGAGAAAAATAAACCCTGGGCGGTTGCTGGAACAAATGGACCATGTACTTTTTTTGTTTTGGTGCTACTGGGATTTGAACCTAGGGCTTCACATCGTGGTGGACAAGGACTCTACCACTGAGCTGCACTCCCTGTCTAGTGATGTACTTTCCATATTTATATAGACGAGACTCTTAAGGCTCTACTAAAACATCTACATTAAGCAAATCGCCCCCAGTATGGGGCACAAAAAGTTCTTAAAAAATAATTTAACCTTAGCGGGGCGCGGTGGCTCAAGCCTGTAATCCCAGCACTCAGGGAGGCTGAGACAGGAGAATCACGAGTTCAAAGCCAGCCTCAGCAATGGTGAGGCGCTAAGCAACTCAGTGAGACCCTGTCTCTACATAAAACACAAAATAGGGCTGGGGATGTGGCTTAGTGGTCAAGTGCCCCTGAGTTCAATCCCCAGTACCAATAATAATAATAATAATAATTTAACCTTTATTTTTTATTTTGTATGTGGTGTTGAGGATCGAACCCAGTACTTCACTCGTGTTAGGCAAGTGCTCTATCACTGAGCTACAACTCCAGCCCTCAAAAAGTTCTTAAATGATGTCTCTCTTTCCTTCATGCTACTTCCCACAAGGAGAAAAAAAAGGTGTGAATCGATTATCTGCAAAATAAAGACTGGGGGGCTGGGGTTATGGCGCAGTGGTAGCGTGCTCTAGCACGCGAGGGGCACTGGGTTCGATTCTCAGCACCACATAAAAATAAAATAAAGATATTCTGTCCACCTACAACTAAAAAATAAATATAAAAAAAAAAAATAAATAAAGACTGGGCAGGCAGCTTGCCTGAAGGTTAAGGGTTAGAGAGCAGGGACTCAGAAGGGCTCAGAAATCCAGGGCTGCTGGGCCTGGGTTGTGGCTCAGTGTAGAACACTTGCCTCGCAAGTGTCAAGCACTGGGTTCGATTCACATAAAAACGAATAAAGCAAAATAAAGATATTAAAAGGTATTTTAAAAAAATAAAGGTATTGGGGCTGGGGTTGTGGCTCAGTGGTAGAGCGCTTGCCTAGCATGTGTGAGGCACTGGGTTCGATTCTCAGCACCACATATAAATAAATAAAATAAAGATCCATTGGCAACTAAAAAAAATATTAAAAAAAAATAAAGGTATTAAAAAAAAGAAAGAAAGAAATCCAAGGCTGCAAGCATCTGCACCGCCAGCCCTGGTAGTGCCCTGCCCCCTACCTCACCCAACCCCCGCTGCCAGCTTTGCCCCGGCCAGTCCCCACTGCTGGGAGTCACAGCGCAGGAACCAAGATGGCGTCACAGGCTGAGGATCGTCCGCACCCCTGCGACTCCGCACTGCGGCAGCCCCGGCGAGGCGGCCCCCTATTGGTCAACTGCGATGAAGTCATCGTGGAGGCGGGGGCGCAGGGGCGGGGTCTTGCTGACGCACGCACGTCGAGGTGCTGCTACCCGGAGCCGCGGAGGCTGTGAGCTTGGTTGCGGCGGCTGCTGGGCCGGCGGCCGGAGGTGAGCGGGGGTACTAAGTATAGCGCGTCCGCGAGCGGCCTTCGAGGAACGCAGGAAATCCTTCTAATATCCCCCTCGCTTGTCGAAGGAATTAGCAGGGATCTTAGGGCTCTGAGAGAAAATGGGGAATCATTCCCCACCTTGGGCACCCCTCCTGTGGGCTGAGGGACCAGAGGTTCACTGCCCTGAATCCTTTCCCCCATTTAAGGAGGAGGTAGAGGGACTGAAGGTTTTTTGGGTGGGCAGAAGAATTAATTGGGGGGGGTGCTTTATGAAGAGTCTCCTAATTTGGGGATTCCCCCTCTTTTCTCTCTTATTCGGGAGATGGATGTGCCTGGGCCCCGAGAATTCCACCTTTCTCACTGGGTAGGACAAGGAAATGAAGCAGATGAATAATACCTTGGGGGAAGCCAGGACTGGATGACCGCCGTGAGTTCCCTGGAGGCAGGGCGCGAGGGTCGCCGTATTACCTTTTGCAGAATTGCTCGGCACATTTCATTTTGCGACCCGAAGAAACCATTTGGGCCTAATTCGTTTTCTGTTTGATTCCAGGGGGATAGAGTTTCTAGGGAGACTTGTAGTCATTAAAGAACAAGAAGGAGGCCACTCTTTGGAGGCTATCGTCATTGGCAGCCCCTGAACTATACTGAGCAGGCTTAAGTTTATGCGTTTCAATGTTGTGGGATCTATTCTTATCAAACTGGGTGGGGTGGGACTGGTAACAGCTGATTTGGATGATTCAGGTACACACAGTCTTAAAATCAACCCACATAATCTCTTGAGAAATCCTTGCTTGTATTGATTGGAGTGAGTGTGTGTGTTTTTGCTGTCTTGAACATCAAATGCAGAAAGGTTTTGTCCTTCAGATTTCTCAAAATGTCTCCCAGCCTTCCAGAATAGTGAGTCTTCCTTTGATGTCAGTCTCACTTATCAATAGGGAATACAGATGACCTTATGATACTAAAAACAGTGTATGTTTTGCTGCAGTTAGATATTGTAGCGTCCCGTGCTTCACATTAGCTGATTGAGAATAAATAATTGCACTTTCAGGACCACTGATAGCGCCAATTGTCTTTCATATTGGGCAAGTGTTTTCCCTAAAAGGAAACCTTTATTGGCTTTTATGTGAGAAAATTTGACTGGAAGAATGTAATCATCTTGAAGATGGGGATAAGAAATGGAAAGCTTTTTCTCTGTGGTTTGTTAAAATTGCTTTGTCATTACAGATGCGTTCCTGTTATGCTTGATTTGAAATTGAGCTTAATGTGCACTCTCCTTTTTGTTAGATAATAGTTATTTGGATTCCTTAGTGGGGGAATGGTATTTTCAGAGGAGTTTGGAAGGTTAAGCCCCTTATTTAGCCATAGCTTTAAGGTAGTGCTGGAGCTTTGGCCTAATGATGATTGTCAGTGGAGAAAACTAGTTACGATGCAGACATCTTTTATAAGAGAGCAATCAAGGGTTGGGTGTATGGTTAGTGGTAGAGTGCTTGCCTAGCATGTGCAAGGGCTTAGATTTGATTCCTAGGCACAAAGGAAACAAAAGTTAATCAAGGTCTCTTCTGTTTGTTTCCTGCTCAACAAAACAAAAACTGGACAGTGTGAATGTCACTACCTCATATTATATGCAGGATATTTAAAGAGCTGTTTGGAGTTCCCAGTTCCTGCTGTCTTTAATCCATATGCATTCTTATGTATTGGGTTGCCTAATATGTTGTCATTTGATCTTGATGTTGACTGCAGAGGAAGTGACTTTACATCTGACACTGCGGTCCTGGATTCAGTAACTGCTTTTGCAATTTTTCATCTTTTTTTTTTAGTACTGGAACCTAAGGGGGTTTTTCCATTGAGGTACCAGTGCTTTTATTTATTTATTTATTTTCTTTGTTGTGGACGGACACAATATATTTATTTATTTATTTATGTGGTGCTGAGGATCGAACCCAGTGCCTCTCACACATGAGAGGCAAGCGCTCTACCACTGAGCTACAATCCCAGCCCCCCCAGTGCTTTTTTTTTTTTTTTAATATTTTTTTTTATTGTAGATGGACACAATGTCTTTATTCTATTGCTTTGTATGTGGTGCTGAGGATCGAACCCAGGGCTTCACGCATGCGAGGCAAGCGCTCTACCGCTGAGCTACAATCCCAGCCCCCCCCACCCCAGTGCTTTTTATTTTTTATTTTGAGACGGGTTCTTGGCAAGTTGCTGAGGCTGGTCTTGAACTTTCTCTATTCTCCTGCCTCAGCCACCACACCAGGTTTCTCTTTTCCATCTTCCTAAGTAAGATATCAAAATAGTTGTTAAAAACCTGTCAGCACTGGGTGAAAGAAATAAAATGCAAAACAAAAGAGCCTCAGTGCCTTAGTGGGATATTGTTTTTAGTCCTGTAGGTGATTTCCAAAGTCATATTATTTTCTCTCTTCCCTCAGGTTGGAGCAAAATCTAGATACTCAGTTGACTACTTTCTGCAACCATGGGGGAGCTTTTCCGGAGTGAAGAGATGACGCTTGCCCAGCTATTTCTACAGTCGGAAGCTGCTTATTGTTGTGTTAGTGAATTAGGAGAACTTGGAAAGGTTCAGTTTCGTGATGTAAGTAGTTGTGGGGCTGCTTCTTGATTACTCCTGTATTCAATTTTTCTTGTCATGGCCAATGACTCTATCATGACTGATTTTTTTTTTATTTGCAAATTATCATTTTAGGGTGGGTGCGGTGGTGTATACCTGTAGACCCAGCTATTTGGGAGGTTGAGGCAAGAGGATTTTAAGTTTGAGGCCAGCCTAGGCAATTTAGTGACCCTGTCTCAAAATAAAGGATACAAAGGGCTAGGGATGTAGCTCAATGGTAGACCCTGGGTTCAATTCCTAATACCACAAAAAAACAAAAACAAAAACAAATCAAAGAACATTTTAGCATTGGCTTGCTATTGGAAGAATGTGTGCTTCAAGTTGTCTTTTCAGAAGAAAGAATGTTTTGTTCTAATCCTTTCATGCTTTTGCTAGTTTCTCCTAAAGGAACCATCCTAAGCACTCTCAAAGTAATTGTTGGGATGCCAGAATAGTATATCTACTAGCCTGTTCTGTTATTTTCAAGGCTTTCACTTTGCTTTTGGGCTCTTTAACACACATAGCAAGGTATTTTTAAAAATTGTTGTCATTCTTCATACAATAGGACTTTTTTTTTTTTAAACAAAATCTGAGGCATCCAGCTACAGATATATAGTGTATAGCTAAGTACATATTGATAATCCATTGTTTTGAGCACTTGGAGAAGATATCAAAAGAAAATGGACAGGCTTGGGAATATAGCTTAGCAGTAGAGAGAACTATCATGCTTGAGGTCCTGGGTTTAATCTCCAGCACAAAAAAGGACAGTCTAAGAGTAAAAAATGTATGCCTCATAGGCCTTATAATCTGATCAGGAAAGCATAATACGCACTGCTAAAAGGAGGGAGAAGTTAATAATTCAGTGCTCCCGGACTCTAATCCTCCTGTTACACCATCTCAAAACTCCATGTATCAGCTGGGCATCAGTGGCGCATGTCTGTAATCCCAGCATTTTGGGAGGCTGAGACAGGAGAATTAGGAGTTCAAAGCCAGCCTCAGCAAAGGCGAGGCACTAAGCAACTCAGTGAGACCCTGTCTCTACATAAAACACAAAATAGGGCTGGGGAGGTGGCTCAGTGGTCGAGTGCCCCTGAGTTTAATCTCTGGTAAAAAAAAAAAACAAAAAAAAAAAAACAAAAAAAACCTCCATGTATCTCTCTTTCATAGTATTCATTGTGGTCATGATTTTATATTTATCAGGGGGAGTGGTGATTTAAGTCTTTTATCTATCTATCTATTTTTTGTACCGAGGATTGAACTCAGGGGTACTCGACTACTGAGCCATATCCCTAGCCCTATTTTGTGTTTTATTTAGAGACAGTGTCTAACTGAGTTGCTTAGCGCCTCATTGTAGCCGGGGCTGGCTTTGAACTTGTGATTCTCTTGTCTTAGCCTCCCAAAGTGCTTGGATTACAGGTGTGTGCCACTGTGCCCGGCTTAAGTCTTTTATTTTTTTATTTAAGTTTTTCTCCTCTATTATTTAAGCACCATGAAGACAGGGGCATTCTTTTTGTTCATTAGGGTATCTTTTTTTTTGTACTGGGGATTGAATCCCAGTAGCTTAACCATTGAGCCACACACCCAGCACTTTTTATTTTTTCTTTTGAGACAGGGTCTTGTGGAGTTGCTTGGGGCTTCACTAAGTTGCTGAGATTAGTCTCAAATTCACAATCCGCCTGCCTTACCTTCCCAAATTGCTGAGATTACGGGTATATGCCCCCTGCCCAGCTTATTATTATCTCTGATGGCCATATCCAAGGTACTCCATCAGTGTTTGTTGAAATGAATGGATGAATGAAAGAGAAATGATCACAAAGGGATGGGACTGATCAGTATAGGCTTCCTGGAATTGGTAAGCTTTCAAGCGTTCACCCTGAGCTGAAATTGGACAGATGTAATCCAGTGACTTTGTTATTCATTCTCTTTGAGCCATTTTGAACCATTTCTCTTTAACTCTTCTCCTTGATTCCTTTTCTTTCTTTTATGATGGACTCTTTATCTTCTAGCCTTTCTTTGATCCTCCCCGTCCCCACTATAGGTGTCACTGTCCCCACAAGATCTCTGCTCTCTCTGGGTAACTTCCTTTATTACTTTTGGTGATCTGTCTACCTGAAATCTTTTATCTTTATTCAGTGAGTCCCATAATCTATGTCTCTGGCCTTTACTCCCCACACACCATCCCTGCTTTTACAGCTCTCTAAGATTATTGTCCTCCTGAATTCTGTTTCTCAAGATCAGTAGGTCTAATTCTTAGCACCTTACTTCTTTTTTTTTTTTTTTTAAATTTTTTTTAGCTGTAGATGGACATAATGTCTTTATTTTATTGCTTTGTATGTGGTGCTGAGGATCGAACCCAGGGCCTCACGCATGTGAGGCAAGTGCTCTACCCCTGAGCTACAATCCCAGCCCCAGCACCTTCCTTCTTCACAAACTATTTCATTATCATGACTTTCTATGTTCAGTATTCTTCCAGTTTTTTTTTCTTTTTTAAATATTTTTTTAGTTGTAGATGGACACAATACCTTTATTTTATTTATTTATTTTTATGTGGTGCTGAGGATTCAACCCGTGCCTCATACGTGCTAGGCAGGCACTCTACCACTGAGCCACAACACCAGCCCTTCTTCCAGTTTTCTACGCTTGGAACATAAGTCAGACCTGTCATACTTAATTTGCATTTCTTCATCTAGTTCTATGGTGTCTCCTTTCTTTTTTTTTTTTAAATATTTTTTTTTTTTTTTTTTTTTAGTTGTAGATGGACACGATGTCTTTATTTTATTGCTTTGTATGTGGTGTTGAGGATCGAACCCAGGGCCTCACGCATGCGAGGCAAGCGCTCTACCGCTGAGCCACAATCCCAGCCCATCTTTTTTTTTTTTATTTTTTTTATTTATTTATTTATTTATTTATTTATTTTTTTAAATATTTTTTTGGTTGTAGATGGACATAATGTCTTTTTTTTTTTAAATGTTCATTTTTTAGTTGTAGGTGACAGAATATCTTTATTTTATTTTTATGTGGTGCTGAGGATCGAACCCAGTGCCTTATGCGTGCTAGGCGAGCACGCTACCACTGCGCCATAATCCCAGCCCTGGTGTCTCCTTTCTTAACATCTATTATCTTCTGACCTTTTACTTAAGTTGTATTTCAGTCATACAAAGAAAATACAGAGCCAGGCATGGTGATTCATGCCTGTAATCCCATCAATTTGAGAGGTTGAGACAGGAGGATTGCAAATTTGAGGCCAGCCTGGATAATTTTTTTTTTTGGTACTGGGGATTGAACTCAGGGGTACTCGACCACTGAACCACATCCCCAGCCCTATTTTGTGTTT
>PVHX01022834.1:0-26906 GCA_004024805.1 Geosciurus inauris
TTCGAAATTATATGAAATATAAAACACCAAAAAAGCTCAACTTAAAAAATAAAGCAGGAAATTTTCATAATCTATGTTTATTAAATAAATTGAAACTATAAAAAAACATTCCTATGAGTCCCATGCTCTGGTGATTAAATTGGTGAATTTTCTCTACAATTAGAAATGCAATGAAACTAACTTACACAAGACATTATATAGAAAAAAAATAACAATATGGAACTTCTTCAAATGTTTTAAGTGTTCTGTATAAATTTTGCACCAAACTGAGAAAAATATCACATAAAAAGAAAAATGGAAAAGTTTGTCTCTCATTGTAAAATTAAAAATAAATGTCTAACAAACTGAATCCCCAAAATTATATCAAGTCTGATATACTATGAACAAATTGCATTTTCTCCCAGAATAAATTCACATAGATTGACATTTTTAAATCAAACAACTTCAGTAAAACAAAGACTATATAATAATACTATTATAAAAGATGTAAAAATGACATAACCACTAATGAATATAAAAAATATAAAACTCGTGCTTACATATTCATTACTGAAAATATTCAAATATTCCCTTGTGATCATGAATGAGAAAAGGATTCCTAATATCACCAGTTCCATTTGACACGTATGTATGGCAAAAATGTAAGAAAAAGAAAATAAAGATATATAATGTTTGGAAAGGAATAAATGAAGCTGCTATTATTCACATATTGAATGTGTATATTTATAGACTACCACTATTCTATATACTATGTATTAAAATAAGTGAATTTGGGGCTGGAGCTGTAGCTCAATAGCAGAGCAATTGCCTAGTGTGTGCAAGGCACTGGGTTTGATCCTTAGCACCACATACAAATAAACATATAAAATAAAGGCATGTTGTCCATCTACGACTACAAAAAGATTTAAAATAAAATAAGTGAATTTAGCATTATTACTGAATACATGATTACTAACTGTAATTCTAAATACAATAGTTAAAAGATTAAATTACTTTAAATATTGTTTACAATGACTTCAACAATTATTAAATTCTTAGATAAAATTTTAATGAAAGTTGGGCAAGATTTTTACATGGTAAAATACAGGAAACCATTGAGATGAGTTAATGAAGATGTGAACAATTGGAATGGTGATAAATATTGACTAAGTGGAAGATTTAGTTTTCTAAAGTGATCAACTATTCCCACATTGAAGCATATGCAATTATATTCAGTGCAAACTTATGTAACATCATAGCAGAAATTCAGTATGTTCTGTAAATCCATATATTTAAACATTAGGATAATGGAAAGAATTAATAGAAAAACTTTAAACAGAAAGCAGAAAGCCCTGTTGATGAACTTGAGTGTTGTTCTGAAAATTGTGGTTTTTCTACCCCTATAATTCAAACACAAACAGTACAGTTCCACCTGGGTGAAGATAACTTACTGGGAAATTAAAATAAATTTGGTAAAATAATAGCTTCACTTTATATTTAAGTATCTAAGCTCATGTTATTATTTAAGAGTATTTGAGTATCTAATAACCTATCTACTTAATTTTCTTATGTTATTTTTTGTTTTTATGAAGACTTTAAAATGTCATGCTTAAATAGAAGGTGGGCCATATAATTCAATGCATATTTAAATATTGGCCTCTCTGTGGAATCCTATGGATTACATCCAGGTTCCTTCCATATACTTGAAATGGAGTCCCTTACATTTTGCTTTGCATGACTGACAAAATGACACTAAGGTCAGAGAAGCAAAGATATTTCCCTAAGTTTATGGAGAGAATAGGAGAATCAAATCTAACTATCATCGTAAAATAATCTAACTATAGTCCTAAGAATTCCACTGTTATTTCCATATTCCATATATGAATTTCTATAAATATGGCCATTTATCCAAAAGTGCTTCTGTTTAAATGGAAGGGAAACACATTCTAAATAATCAGAATCATTCCCTCAAATCTGAATTACATTCATCTCTCAGTATCTCTGGGAATTGCTTCCAGAACCCCCATGCCAAAATCTGTGGATGCTCAAGCCTCTTATATAAAATGGTGTATTTGCATTCAACCTATACATATCTTCCTGTATACTTTAAATCATCTCTAGATTACTTATATTATCTAAAACAACTTAAATGTGATGTAAATTGTTATACTGTAATTGGCTAGAAAATCATAAGAAAAAAGTCTGTACATGTTTAGTAGGTATAAAATTTTTTGAATAATTTTGATCTGCAACCTGAAGATGTGTAGTACCGATTATATATAACTTGACTCTAATCCACTCCAAATCACAACTAACAACTTTTTTTTCCATTTATTTGATCTATAATCACAAACAAATTAAGTACTATGCTTTAATAAATTATTTCTGGAAATTTTTTTTTAATACACTATAGTCTTCACGTTCAAAATCTGTCAGACCTTCCACAGATTCTGATGGCATCAAAGTAGTTCTCTGTATTAATCATGGTCCTATTCTACAGTTAAACATAAATAAATTTTCATTTTTTATTATTTTATCTTTTAATTGACAGATACAACTGCATGCATTTATCATGTACAACACATTTTAAACTTTGTGTGTGTGTATATGTGTGAGTGTATATATGTGTGTGTGTGTGCACACCTGTGTGCACATGCTGGAGTGACTAAATGTGGTTAATTACCATGTTTTTCTGAAAGCCCAATCCTTCATAAGGCTTTTACACATATCAAAAGGAATGGCACAGAGCCCCAGAGGCTGGCTGCCAGCACCTTGGTCCCCCACAGTGTACCTAGGATTTCTTCCTCCAACAGAGGTCCAAAGCAAAAAATAGACCTATTTGAAGAGATGAATTTAGAAGACACCACCTGATTCTATCCAAAGGAAGAAAAAGAAAGTGAACAAACATCTTTCAGAGATCAAAATCCAAGGTAAGACCAGAAAGGGGCTTTCACAGAATTTTCTGCAAACTCTTTAAAAAGAATACCAGTGGATCAGAATACAGGGAAAGAATAAATGAGAATCCCTCAATGAACCCTTCACCTACCAAACAAGATTTCTTCAGAACCTACTTGTTCTTGCAAATGACCTTAATGACCTTGACCAAAGAACAGCTGTGTAAAACATATTTAAAGCTGTATTGTCAAGGAGTAAGATAAGGATAAAAAGCTTGTATGTATCTGTGTAGGACTGTGTGTATGTGTGTGTATCAATGTATAAGTCTCTGAGGAGAACTAATATAAATACTTAAATATAAACTAAATCAACACACAAGACATTGAAGAGATAAAGATTAGTGTATGGTTAAGACCTGGTTTTATGAACCTCAACATTCAGGGAAAGGGAAATGAAGACTTTTCATATCATTACAGAAAAACAATCACAAAAAAATGACACAAAAATTCTGCAGGGTACAATTATACTTTTAATGCTTCTTCTGTACGTTTATCAGGTAAAAACTAAGTCATTAAAACCCTGGTCATTATTTTCACTTTTCTGCTATCATGGGAACAGTGTACTTAATATAAGCTAAACTTCTTAAAACTTGTGATATTTAGTTCTAGTCAAAGAATAAAAACAACAACAACGACAACAACAAACTTTCCTTGTGACAATTTTACTTATGGACCCTTCTGTAATAATTTTTTTCTGACTAAATAGAGGTCAGATTCTTTTAAGTTCATATCTTATTCTAAATTTTATTATATCTTTACTTTCTAAGCCTTTTCGAATTGTCCTTTCATCCTATTCTGCACTACCTCAAAAATAAGAAAAAAGCAAAGAGTGGATGTTTCTAAGCAATCATTAGTTCTAGACCAACCTGTGGCTATTTCTACAAATTTTCTTTTAGGACATGCAAATACACTTCCTCAGTGTACATTTTTCAAAGAATGCAAATGCATATTTCCTTCCCAGAAGTAACTATAATTAGTAGTAAGGTCTGTATATGGATAGACATAAATATATATTGAAGCACATAACATATATATTAGTGCAAGTAACTGAAATTAAATTACAATGTGCTTTTTTTCCCATAGTAATATGTCTTGTAGGTGCTTTCTGTAAATAACTATAGACATCCTGATTGACTGCAAAAACTGAATAGTAATCATAGTATGGTTACACCATCATTTATTTAATAATTTATATTTTTCCAGTTTTGTAGTCATACTTTTCTGTGCTTGTCTGAGTGACTACACAATCCTAGAATAAGATTTACTGTGTAAAGTATATATAACTTAAAAATTTGCTAAGGGATTTTAAATAATTTTTTCAAAGATCCAGCATCATTTCATACTCCTTACAAAACCTAGTACCAGAGATAAAAAAATTATTTAGTGCTCATTAAATAATGCTATATACAATATTATAGATATATAATATTTTCTGAAAAATGAATGTTATGTATTATATAACTGCCATAGAAATTAAATATTTTGAGATAAGTGATACAGGTGTTAACTATTTTATATTCATAGAAATTGTTGATTCTCATGTAATTTCTCATCTAAGTCCACATTAGATTCAGCTCATCAATCATCAGAACAAAGTATTTTGAAATTTTCCTTCTGACTATACTCATATCATTTTAATTTCTGTGTAACTTATTCAGATATTGCTGTTTATTTTACTATACTTTAAACTTAGATTTTTATTTTAATTTTATGGCATTTTACTGTACATTTTATTCCTTTAACTTGGTTTTGATTATTGCCATTCAAATTGGGTATCTTTGGCCTTACATAAGATGAATACTTTCTAATTAAAATATCTTTTGAAGTTTTTGAAATATTAGAGAAAAATATTGTCAGACTTCTAGAAGAATAGAGGACATCAATACATTTTGCTACCTCCCATCATTATGCCTTCCATATTTCCCATACCTAACCACTTCCTTGACTCCTAACATCTTAAATTGATTATGCTTGCTGTTAAGGAAAAGAATAAGAGCAGGCTTGTAAGTATTCCCTACCTGAAATAAATGATTTCCTAGTAAATGTGGTGAGATTGATAATAACTCCTTGTAAACATGCTAATAGATATTTTTTGCCAAGGCAGACCTTGCCTGTTTAGGTTGTTTACTAACAACCCTGCATGTTATGGATCTATTCAGAATCACTGGCCAGAGAATGGAAGATAGTGCTATTATATGGAATTAACAGTGTAAAATAGAATGAACCAAAAAATTAAGTAAATGACTCCCTTTTGTAAAATATTTTCACAACTGTTACTCAACACCACAATTCATGTTTTAGCAAATGCATCCTCATCTAGAAGAAAGAAGGCATGAGTATGGGATTTTTTGGTGCTTGCTTGGTCTCCAAGGAATGCATTTCATTTTTGACTGGATATTTGCTTCTCTCCTTTATTAATAAAATTGGTTGTAAGATCTACCTACCATTCATATGAGTCTGATTTCAATACAACTCTTTGTGACAACACTGCTACTTTTGAAACATATTGTCTCAGTCAATGGGCTAGCTTTTTTGGTCTGGATTCCTTTCCTCAACACATTCATGAGATTTTATTCAGGTTTTGTGTTTTGCCTTTTTTCGGGGGTAGGTAACAGAGATTGAACCCAGGAGCACTTAATCACTGAGCCACATCCCTAACCCTTTATTTATTTATTTATCTATCTATTTATTTATTTATTTAATTTTGAGACAAGGTTTCACTAAGTTAAGTCTCACTTAAGGCTGGCTTTGAACATGTGATCCTCTTGCCTCAGGCTCACAAGCCACTGGGATTACAGGCATGCACCAGCTATTCAGGTTACATGTAGAAGTGTGTTCATATTAATTGGTATAATATACTACATATTACTGATTTTTATAGATGGTAGTGTTTTAGATTGTTACCATTTAGAGGTATATAGTGTTTCTATATGCCTTTGGAATGTGTGGATTTTTTGAATAATTATGTAAGTGAAGGTAAAATTACTAAGTTACATTGTTTATGTTCAATGTATTTGATCCTTCCAGAACCTTGTGACAAGACTGATTTCAATGTCTCCTTCCACAATCTATGTATGGAAGTTTTTCATAGACAAAAGATATTTTCAGGCTAAGAACCTCACGTTTTTCCCAGGCCCTATGGTTGGGATGAATTCCCCTGTGAATGCAAAACCAGGCAGAACATGGCAGTGTTGCTTAGCTGATGAGACAGATTGGAATTTGAGGATAATAATAATGCAGCAGCAATTTACATGTCATGGCACTGTAAATGGGGGAACTATGCATGAATGAACCAGGACAGAAGTCTGTATGGGAGTTAAAATTAGGTCTGTTGTCAAGAGCTGGGCTGCACATGTGTACAAATCTCATTAAGGGCTATCAGAGAGTAGATGTGAGGCAGAGAGGAATGGAAATACCAGAGGTCTGGCAGTAACCAAAATCTGTGGGTTTCTGCCTAGTCAAACTATGCAAAATATTCAGTAATTGAACAGATGTTTATGTAAAATGCAGAATGGAAATGGAAACTAAGAAATATATATATAAAGATATAAAGTTTATCTTTAATAATATGCTTCTTTTCTACTGCACTATATCTCAATAAAACACCATATCATGTGGTCAGTACCTGGATCATTTTATGAAGTGAAGAAATATTTATGGAGTTAATAAATATTTAAATGAAATAAATTAAGTAATAGGAAAAGAAAAAAGATGTTCTTTTTGGTATGAATATTTACCTTAAAATGAATTGTGTATATCAGTTGATTAAATTATTTGACTACAGGAAAAAAATAACTACCAATCAAATTATATTGAAGAAATAGTGTTTGTGGTGACATAAACTTTCAACAATGGCAAACAGATGTTATAGGACAACCATACTAGGAAGAAAAATTGAGAAACCTAAAGGCTTCTTAAAACATGTGCTTAAACGCACAAAAAATCCAACAAATAAAGTACTTACAAAGACAGGGTCTCAGAAGAGAGGCCCAGTTGATGAGACACAAATTTGGTATTTCTTTTATCCTCAAGGATTTTGCTAATTCAAATGGAGGGACTGAGAATCCAAGATACTAAGCAGTAAGTGAGAAGAGAGAATATAAGCAACCGACCAGGGCTTTTAGTCCACTATTGAGTAGAGGGTTTAAAAACACTCCAGTAGTTAATTTGACATTCCTGAGGGGCTATTACCTAAATGTACACATATATTGGAAAGAAAATTTCTGTCAAAACCTGAGACCCAGTTTCTTAATCCTTGATTGCTATGACATAAATTGCTTCCATATTAACTGCCTTTCAGAAGCATATGTGAATACTTAGTGGTATCCAATGATTTACATAGTATTTTACACAAATAAAATAGCTTGCAATTATAAAGAATCAGACATGCAAAATATGAATGGAAATTAAAGAATTAGTATCAGGCTTGTGATCTATTTTTCTCCATTTATTGGGATACCTGGTAAAGAAAGGATGAAGATTTGGTTATATTCATACTATTTAGAATGACAGTGAGATATCACTGCAAACCAGCTAGACAAGATAAAATTAAATACACATAATGCTGTACATCTTGAATTTATACAATAAACATAATACAAACTTGCAAACGTTGACAATGATGTAGATGAACCGCAAGACTCATCTACTGCTGGTTAATTTTAAGAACAACTTATGCTAAGAACTTTGACATTATACATGCAGAAAATAATTCCAAAGAAAATATAGCTTAATAAATAACAAAACTTACAAATAAATTATGTCTGAATAAAATATCTCCCTACAAATGAACCCTAAATTTCAATAGATTTTTTCATGTCATGGAAACATGCACACATGCATGTACACACACACACACAGAGACTAAATTTACACAAGCCTTTCCACATAATAGAAACAACAAAATGCTCCCTCAGCATGGTTTGTGAGACCCCTAAAAGCTTTAGATCCAAATAAGGAAAATAAAGGAAATGAAAGGAAAGATAGTGGTGTGTATCCTTATCAAATTCACAGCTCTCTCTGTGCTGCCAGCCTTCCCCCTTCCATCCCTTAATCCCCAACAAAAAACAACTTACATTTGACAAACAGAACCCACAGATCCATCAACTACAATATGCCATGATCATTATGAGTTATAAAAAAATGAGATGATGATTTTGATATAAAATAACTGTAAGAAGACAAGGGCCAAATTATGTTACTATCAAAAAAGAGAGAACTGATATGACCAACTTTACCACCCAATTATAAAAATAATGCCTCTCAAAAACTGCAGCAAATAAACTTAGTGGTGAGACATTAAAAACTTGCCCCTGAGATCATGGATTGAAATTAAATAGTAGCCAGGCATGGTGCTATAAACCTGTAATCCCAGCAACTTGGGAGGCTGAGACAGGAGGATAGTGAGTTCAAAGCCAGCTTCATCAAAAAGCAAGGCACTAAGCAACTCAGTGAGACCTTGTCTCTAAATCAAATACAAAATAGGGTTGGGGATATGGCTCAGTGGTTGAGTGCCCCTGAGTTCAATACCTGTTACCCCCACCCATAAAAAACAAAAAGCTAAATTAAATAGTACATTAAGCAAGATTGCTTGATTCCATACAGTTAAATATTAACATGTTTCTAAGAATAGAAATTGTTACTAAACATTTTATACACATAAGAAACAGCATGGAAACTCTACACTACAGTCACATTTTTATGGCTTTTTCCATATATTGATCAGTTCAAACTTCAGAGGATTTCAGCCCTGATTATTGTTGTCATTTTTTCTGCCATCATGTTAATAGAGATCTTGAAATATAAGAGATGCAACTATACACTTGACATTTAATTTTAGTAAAACAATTTTCAGATGATTCTTTGTGACCACTTTACAAATGGCCACTTATTTAATAATCTTACTGACTAGGAGCTCGACTTCACAATTCAACAAAATTATTTTTCTCTCATAACTTGTTTATATTTTTCTAACTATTTTTCCATTCTAGTCCTTTCTAAATCAGTGAATATCTACTTAACTTCTTATCTCCTCCTATATTATTTAACAATTAGAAATATGTCATCACCATGTGTTTTTAAAATAATATATTTTGTTTTACATATGGAATATTAAGAGATAAAGTTTCAAAATGATGAAATGTAACCTGTCACAGAAGAAATTGTGATTACTTGTGACCTACATATAAAGAGATATAAACATGCACATATATTTACATGAATAATACATTTACATAATTGTATACATATCTGTAAATAAATTACAACTTCATTCTTTTTTACTAGCAATATAGCTTAAAATATAGTTTGTAAATATTTAACATACAACTAATTGGTTTTAAAACCTCCTTAGTACTTATAGTACTATGGCCAGTTTATCAAATAATAGCCATTTTGACTTTTGTGTTCCTATATTTTAATGCACATGTGTGGGTAATCATGTATGATATAGCTCTGCAAAGTGAATTATGATGAAAAATTATAAGTGAATTTATAAGTTTGCTAAAACATGCCAAATGGCATGCCAAATTGAGAAAGCCATAAATATTTTATAATTTAATAACCTGCTATCAAGATTAAAAAAATCTACACACTTAAATACTGTAATTTACACTAAGTATAAAGCCTATTTAGTAGGTAATTGCCCATTTAACTATATCTTGGTATATCCTTAGATTGATGGTATTAATTCCATTTTTAAATATTCTATCATTTCATAATTACATAATTACTAAAATTAAAATGTTAAGCTTATGTACACACATATATACATATTACTGAAATAGATTCAGATTAATACATGCATAAACACTCATTGTTTTCTCATATGTTCTATATATGTTATGATGATACCTAATTGTTATATGCATTGTCATATCATTTTGTATTTAAAATATATTTTGCCAGAGTATTGTTTTTTATAGAAAACAGTATTACATAATTCTAAGTAGAAGATTAAAAGTTAAGAATTCATTTACCAATCCTTTGAGAAATCACTAAAAGTAACATAAAAATATATAGTAATATTCTAGTTACTATTACTGTACAACAATTATCATAAAATTGACCTGCTATTATATATTTCATATGTAATTATGTTTTCCCACTAGTCACTCTGCCAACCATATAAATGCTGCAAATCATCCACACCTGGCACATGCTGGGAACTTAATAATCATTTATGGATGAATGAAGTAATTAGATTGAAGGAATTAAGCAAATGGTATCAAAAAATCTAATGCTCATAATGATCATTTGATTAAAAAATATTATATGTCTATCTCTGAGAAGACATTGTAGTTATACCTTTCCAATTTCTATAAGTACAACTAAAAATATTGATGTTATATATAAAACAAACATAATTTAAAGCCTCTCAAAGATGTAGATAAGATGAGAGACTGGTTTGGAACCTGAGGACCTAAGAATACAATGCAATAGTGTTTTCTGTTTTGTTGTTGTTATTTGTTTTGATTTGTTTTCCATTTTGTTCTGTTTTGATTTCATTTTGCATTATACAGCTTACATCTGTAACTGAAGAAACTGGAAACCAAGAAACATCAATGGGTGCTAGAAAAAAATCATCAAAGGGTGCTAGGAAAAAAAGCCCCAACAAATGTTATTTTTTTTGTTTTTGTTTTTGTTAGTCAAAGAGCTAAAAAAAGGACAGTCTGATGATACAGAAGACATTTAGACAACAGCCACACAACTATAGCCAAATACTATTCTCATATATGCCAGCAAAGGCCCATTAGGAGTCTAGAATTCCACCCTTTCCATGCTGAAAAGGAGTCACCTCAAGTTGCCCAAATGTTGTTAGGAATGTCTCAGTAGACATTGGGACTTTGATCCTAGATGAAAGGCAAACAGCACTTCCTACAAGGCTGGGTTAACAGATCTGTATCTAGATATGATGTGGGGAGACTTGACTTCTACACCCCTGAAAAGTGATAAAACGCCTCTTCCCTCCTTGCTGGGACAGCGTCAGAAGAAGCTTAGTGGAGATTAATGACTACTATAGATTGAATTGTGCCCTCACTGAAATTAATACATGGAAGCTTTTATACCTATGATGGCATTTGGAAATAGAGCCTTTGGGAGATAACTAGGTTTAGAATAATTCATGAAGGTGGAACTCATGATGGGATTAGTGCCTTTGTAAAAAGAGACAATAGAGAGTTTGAAGTCTGAGATCTTTCTCTTTCTCTGACACAGGGATAAGGCAGCCATTTGCAAACCAGGAAATGAGACCTTACCAGAACCTGACCTTATCGCCACACAGACCTTGGTTTCTAGCTTCTAGAGCTATAAGAAATAAATTATTTATGTCACCCAGTCTAGGGTATTTTGTTATGGCAGCCTGAGATAACTAAGATCATTTGCTGTCTACAAAATAAACTTTAGATATAACGACATTGGTAGGTTGGAAGTAGAAGGATGAGGATATACATATCATGGCAATAGTAATCAAACCAAAGTAAATTTCCTATATTAATATCAGATAAAGTAAAATTCAGAGTAAAAAAAATTCTCAGTGACAAAGAGGGGCATTACATAATGATAAATGTTTCAATCCAATAACAAGACATAACAAGTAAAAATGTGTATGTTCCAAACAACCTATCTGTAAAATATATGAAATTAAACAGATGGAGCCAAAAGAAAGAAATGAAAGAATCTATATTTACAACTAGAGACTACAACTCCTCTTTGACAACAATTCACAGAGCAACTAGGCAGATTTGGCAATGATATAGAAGATCTCATTAATACCTTCAACCAAAAGGTTCTAACTAACATTAAAAAAAACACTTCTCTCAACAGCAGCAGAATACACATATTTTTCAAATACCCACAAAACATACACTAAGATATGTCACATTGTGGGATAGAAAACAAAGCTCAAAAATTTTAAGAGAATTCTGAATACATACAGCTTCTTCTCTCATTACAATGTAACCAAGTTAGAAATCCATAATAAAACATAATAGATCTCTATAAATTTGTAAACAAAATATCCTCTAAATAACCTATAGGTCAAACAGGGATAAACTATCAAGTAAAATAAAAATATACAATGAAATAGATGAAAATGCAAATGTAGCATTTCAAAATATAAAATGGAAAATGAGCAAATACAAAAGAAAGAGACAGTTTTTTTTCAAGATGGCCGAATAGAGGAGGTCACATTCCTGTCTGAAACCAAGAAAGCAGACAGGCAGCTTCTCCACAAGGTGAGTGAACAAACCAAGCGGGGAGAGACTTTATTGGAATTTAAAACCTTACATTCAAAGCAGACTGGAGATACAGGAGGTTGAATGTAATAAAATAAGGAAAAAATCCTCAGTGGCACAGCCACTGCCATGGCTGGGCCAGACAAACCAGCCAGAGCAGTCTCTCTGTTAGCATAGTAGAGGGATAAAGGAGTTAATGGAACCTGAATTTTGGGGAAGCCTGAGGCCTGTCCGGGTACAGAATGTTTAGAGATCAAGGACAGTGCCCAACAAACATGAAAGATGAGCTGCATGATATCTGAGTGTGGGAAAAGAAGCTGCTATCTCTCCAGGTGGCCTGCCAAGGACAAAGGAAGGAATGGTTTTGCAGCCAAGGTGTGGGGTTGGAAGGTGAGAAAGCCATTTCCTGGCAAATCCAAGTTTGGCTCAAAATACAGGCCCAGTAAACACATACTGCACAATCAAGTGTGCTTATGTGACCAGGAGAAAGTCAAACATGGAGAGAGGTTTTACACAGGGAACAACTGGTCTCAGAAATCCGCTTGGCTCTACCCCTCCCCCTCCAATCCAACTGCTTGAAGGACATGATGGAAGAGATGCATCTGACCAGGAACTTGGAAGGGCAGGAGTGGGAAAGATTGAATCTGAACCTGAGATCAGGAAATGAGGGGTCTGCAAGTGAGGCAGGAGACTAAGAATTGGCTGCCCCACCACACAAGTGGAACCCAGGGGATATTCCTGGGGAAAAGTCTTCCAGCATGGATTAGCAAGTACTGGACACTGAACGTGCTCTGATTTAAAATCTCTAGACCAATTGGCATTCAGCAAAGAGCCTGGAGCCCACCTAAGCCTAAATCCTGCCTCCAGGAATTCTGCCTACTGGATTACCTCTCTCATTCCAGCAATACAGAATGTGGAATATCACTCTCTAGACAACCCTGGACAACCCCACCTAAAATTGCTGAGAAGAGAAGCTGAAAATATTTTGAACTTCAATAGAAAGAATTCTTTAAATTTTTATCAACATGTTTTTCTGTTTATTTTCATTTTTAAAAAAATTGTTTTTCTCTGTTTAATTGTGACATTGATGGTACATGGACATTTATATATTTTCATATTTTTTCTCATTTCTAACATTTTTGAAGGCATTTATCTTTCGTGAATTGGTTTTTGTGAACTAGGATATTTTATTAGTATATTTGAGTTTTATTTTGTATTCTATTATTTTTAATTTTAAAAATATTTTTACTTTACATATATGTTTTTTTCTCCTACCTGTTTCCCTTAATTCTTTTTTCCATTAACACTCAATCTCTATTTTTCTCTCTTTCATTCTTCCTTCAATCATTTACTTCTGTCTTCTCTCCTCCTACCTCATAATCATCACATCCTACATCACATCCTATTTCTGTTCTCTCCTTGTTCATCATGTGAAATTAGAAAGCCTTTTTCAAACTTGCTGTTTTAATTATAGGCAATAACGGACCATATCATGTCTCTTTATTGTGGTAAGTAACACTGTAGACATCATAGTAGGAACTATTTAGTTTAATGCTTTATATTCTTTGCCTTAGTTGTTATTTTCTTCCCCTAAACAGTGAGGTACTTGAAACCTTCAGGGACAGTATAAATCCATAGGGTAGAAACTCTACTGCCTCAGATCCATATTGTGAGATGGGTAGACACACAAACAACATGAAAAAGCAATGGAACAAATCACCCCAAACAAAACCAAGATACTCCAATTGAATTTTCAGAAATCCATTGACAGAATACATTGACACCATAGTGGAAAAAATGTCAGAGAAGGAGTATAGACTGTACATATTTAAACTGATCTGCAAAGTAAAGGGAAGTATAAGGAGTGAAATTAGAGAGAAAATAAAGGAAGTGAAAAATCACTTCAACAAAGAGACAAAGATTCTGGAAAAAAAATATATAACAGGCAGAAATCCTCAAAATGAAGGAAACAACAAACCAAATTAAAAATTCAATAGAAAGCATCAAAAGCAGACTATACTACTAGGAAGACAGAACATCAGGCAATGTAGACAAAATATAAAATCTTGAAAGTAGAGTTGACCACAGAGAGAAGATGTTAAAAAACCATGAACAGAACTTCCAATAATTATGGGATAGCATGAAAAGACCAAATTTAAGATTTATCAGGATAGAAAAAGGTGTAACCAAAGGAATGCATTATATTTTCAATAAAATAATATTAGAAAATTTCCCAAATATAAAGAATTAAATGGAAAATCAAACACAAGAGAGTTACAAGACCTCAAATATACAAAATTAAAACAGATCCACATGAAGGCACATTATAATGAAAATGCCTAGCATACAGAATAAGAACAGAATTTTAAAGACTGCAAGAGACAAATAACAGATTATGTATAAGGGTAAACCAATTCAGATCTCAGCTGATTTCTCAATGCAGACACTCAAAGCTAGGAGGTCCTGGAATAACATATACCATGCTCTGAAAGAAAATGGATGCCAATCAAGAATCCTATATTCAGCAAAATGAAGCTTCAGATATGAAGATGAAATAAAAACCTTCCATGATAAAAAAGTTAAAAAAAATTCACAACTAGAAAGCCTGCACTACAGAATATTCTAAACAAAATATTCCAAAAAGATGAAATGAAAAAAAAGTGAAAACAAGCAAAGGGAGGAACTACACTAAAGGAACAGTCAATCAAAGAAGAAACTAATTCAAACTAAAACCTAGAAATAAACCAAAACGACTGGGAATAAAAATTGTACTTCAATAATAAACTTAAATGTTAATGGCCTAAACTCATCAACCAAAAGACATAGACTGGCAGATTTGAGTAAAAACAAGACTGAACAAAATACTGTGTCCAAGAGACTCACTTGCTAGGCAAAGATATCCACAGACTGAAGGTGAAAGGACAGGAAAAATATCTCACATGGATCATGTAAACAAGCAGGGGATTCTATACTCATATCAGATGAAGTAGACTCCCAGCCAAAGTTAATCAGAAGGGACAAACAAGAACATTACATACTGACTAAGGGAATTATACATCAACAAGACATAACAATCATAAATGTTTATATCCCAAATAATGGAGCATCATGTATATCAAAAAACCCTTCTCAATTTCAAGAATAAAATAGACCACAATATAATAATACTGGGTGCCTTTAACATATTTCTCTCACTACTGGATAGATCCTCCAAAAAAATAAACTATAGAACTAAAAAATACAATCAATAATTCAGACTTGACAGACATATATGGAACATTTCATCCATAAATGCGCAAATAAATTTTCTTCTCAGCAACACATGCATCCTTCTCTAAAACAGGCCACATTTTAGGCCACAAAGCAATTTTTAGCAAATACAAAATAATAGAGATAACACCTTGCATTCTATCAGATCAAAATGGAATGATATTTGAAATCAATGATAGAATAAAAAGTAGAAAGTACTCTAACACTTGCACACTAAATAACACACTAACAAATGACAAATGGATAGCAAAAGAAATCAGAGATGAAATAAAAAATACTTAGAGGTAAATAAGAATAGTGATACAACATATCAAAATATCTGGGACACTATGAAGGCAGTGTTAAGAGGAGAGTTCATTGCATTGAGCTCATTCACTAGAATAATGGAAAGTCAATGAATAAATGATCTAACATTACATCTCAAAGCCCCAGAAAAAGAAGAACAAATCAACACCAAAAGCAGAAGACAGGAAATAATTAAAAACAGAGTTGAGATCAATTAAACTGAAACAAAAGAAACAATTCTAAAAATTGACAAAATAAAAAGTTGATTTTTTGAAAAAATTTTTAAAAATGATAAATCCTTAGCCAAGCTAACAAGAAATAGAAAGAAAACTCAAAATACTAAAACTCATGAGGAAAAAGGAAATATCACAACAGACAGTACTGAAATACAGAAGATAATCAGAAACTGTTTTGAAAATTTATACTCCAATAAAACACAAAATCTTCAAGACATCGACAAATTTCTAGAGACATATGATCTACCCAAACTGAATTAAGATGACATACACAATTTAAGCAGATCAATTTCAAGCAATAAAATAGAAGATGCCATCAAAAGCCTACTGAATATGAAAACCCCAGGTCCAGACAGATTCTCAGCCGAGTTCCACTAGACCTTCAAAGAAGAATTAACACCAATACTCCTCAAAGTATTCCATGAAATAGAAGAGGGAACCCTTCCAAACTCATTCTATGAAGCTAGTATCACCCTGATAACAAAACCAAACAAAGATATATCAAGGAAAGAAAACTTCAGACCAATATCCCTGATGAACATAGATGCAAAAATTATCAATAAAATTCTGACAAATCACATACAAGAACATATTAAAAAGACAATAAACCACTATCAAGTGGGGTTCATCCCAGGGATGCAAGGTTGATTCAACATAGGGAATTCAATGGATGTAACTCATCACATCAATAGACTTAAAGACAAAAATCATATGATCACCTCAAGATGCAGAAAAAGCATTGGACAAAATATAGCACTGCTTCATGTTCAAAACACTAGAAAAACTTGGGATAGTAGGTGCCAGAAGCCACCCATGAAATGTGCATGAACCCAATTGGCATGGAAGCCATTGGGTAGGAAAGCCTGGTAAATAGGAACTCACAACAGCACTCCTGCTACCCACCACATATGATATCCTACCTAGTTCTGCCACAGGTTTCACATAGCACTGGATTTTGGGTGACCTGTTGGAGTCACATAGCCACACAGCCTCTCAGAGATGGGCGTAGCTTGCCAAAATGCCAATCAACCTGTTAATTGCAAGACACCATGAACCAAGACTCCATGTGCTGAAACCTTATCCCTGCCATAGATGTACTCTCCCTTAAATAAAGACCCAGAGCCATTTTCTAGTTCATTCAGTTTCACCTCCTATGTGGACTGGATCTATCAAGAGATCTGCTTTCCCTTTTAAATCTAAAGTCTGGCTTTGTCTTTTATTCCTTTACTAAATATTTCAGATTTTCTTTTTCTCTGGTGGCTCATCACTTTCTGAGCAGGAAACAGCCCTGGAAGAGTACTGGCCATCCCACAATAAGTAGAAATGTAACTCAACATTATAAAAGCCATATATGTTAAACCTAAGGCCAACATCATTCTAAATAGAGAACAATTGAAAGCATTCCCTCTAGGAACCAGAACAAGACAAGGATGCCCTCTTTCACAACTTTTATTCAACACTATCCTTGAAAATCTAGCCACAACAATTAAACAGAAAAACAAATGAAAGGGATATGAATAGGAAAAGAAGAATTCAAACTATCACTCTTTGCTGACAACATGATTCTATATTTAGAAGATCCAAGAAGTTCCACCAGCAAACTTCTAGAATTATTAAGTGAATTCAACAAAGTAGCAGGATATAAAATTAGTACCCATAAATCAATGTGTTCCAATATCAGTGATGAATCCAGTGAAAGAGAAATTAAAGAAAATACCCCATTTACAATACCTAAAAAAATATTTGGGAACCAATCTAATGAAAGAGGTGAAAAACCTCTACAATGAAAACTACAGAACACTAAAGAAAGAAATTGAAGAAGACCTTAGAAGATGGAAAGATCTCCCATGCTCTTGGAAAGGCAGAATTAACAATGCCAAAATGGCCATACTACCAGAAGCATTATACAGATTGAATACAATTCTTATTAAAATCCCAATGATGTTCTTCATAGAAATAGAAAAAGCAATCATGAAATTCATTTGGAAAAATCAGAGATCCAGAACAACCAAAGCAATCTTTAGCAAGAATAGTGAAGCAGGAAGCTTCACAATACCATACCTTAAATTACACTATAGAGCCATAGTCACAAAAACGGCATGGT
Organism: Geosciurus inauris; assembly: GCA_004024805.1. Classification (NCBI taxonomy): domain Eukaryota; kingdom Metazoa; phylum Chordata; class Mammalia; order Rodentia; family Sciuridae; genus Geosciurus; species Geosciurus inauris. The sequence goes on from PVHX01022834.1 coordinate 18,062, forward strand.
ATTGGCATCAAAACAGATATGTAGATCAATGATACAGCATAGAAAACACAAAGACAAACTCACATAAATACAGTTTTCTCATACTAGACAAAGGTGCCAAAAACATACATCTCCAATGATAGCCTCTTCAACAAATGGTGCTGGGAAAGCTGGAAATTCATATGTAATAAAGTGAAATTAAACCCCTCTCTCTCATCCTGCACAAAAATCAACTTAAAGTGTATCAAGGACTTAGGCATTAGATCAGAGACCCTGTGCCTAAGAGAAGAAAAAGTAGGCCCAAAGCAATACCATGTTCTTTAGCCAACATGGTATTTGACTTCCTTAACCATACTCCTAAAGCACAAGAAGTAAAATCAAGAATCAATAAATGGGATGTAATAAAACTAAAAAGCTTCTGCACAGCAAAGGAAACAATCAATAATGTGAAGCAGAGCCTACAGAATGGGAGAAAATCTTTACCACATGCACATCAGACAGAGCACTAATCTCCAGAATATATAATTAACTCAAAAAACTTCACACCAAAATAACAAATAACCCAATCAATAAATGGGCTAAGGAACTGAACATACACTTCACAGAAGAAGAAATACAATCAACCAACAAATATATGAAAAAATATTCAATATCTCTAGCAATTAGAGAAATGCAAATCAAAACTACACTGAGATTCCATCTCACTCAAGTCCGAATGGCAATTAGTAAGAAAATTATTAAGAAGACAAACAACAATAAATATTGGCAAGGATGTGGGGGAAAAGGCAAACTCATACATTGCTGGTGGAATAGCAAATTGGAGCAATCACTATGGAATGCAGCATGGAATTTCCTCAGAAATCTTTGAATGGAACCACTATTTGACCTGGTTACTCAGCTTCTTGACTTGTACCCAAAGCATTTAAAATCAATATACTACAGTGACACAGCTACATCAATGTTTATAGCAGCTCAATTCACAAGAGCTAAACTATGGAACCAACCTAGACACACTTCAGCAGATGAATGGATGAAAAAATTGTGGTATATATACACAATGGGATATTAGTCAGCCGTAAAGAATGAAATTATAGCATTTGCCAGTAAATGTTTGGAACTGGAGAAAATCATGCTAAGTAAAATAAGACAATCCCAGACAGCCAAAGGGTGAATATTTTCTCTCATATGCAGATGCTAATTCACAATAAATGGGCAGGTCTAGGCAAGAATAGAGATTCTTTGGTTTAGACAGAGGGAGTGAAGGGAAGGGATGGGACATAGGAATAGGAAGGATAGTAGAATTAATCAGACATTATTACCTTATGTGCATATATGATTTCATGACCTGTTTATATCATGTACAACCATAAGGATGAGAAGTTATACTCCATTCATGTATGATGTATCAAAATGCATCTTACTAGCATGTATAAATAATTAGAACAAATAAAAAAATTAAGAAAAGAAAGAGACAATTCCCAGTACATTTATGGAATTATTATTACCTTGATAGCAAAATTAGATGAAAAGTAAAAAAAAGGACAACACAAACTTCTTAGAATTCATAAAGAAAATCTAAAAAAAAAAAAAAAAAACTGATTCCTAACATTATACTTAACTGAAAAACTAAATGCTTTCCAAGTTCACAAAGAGGAAGAGTATGTCTACTCTATTGTTATTCAAGAGTGGTATAAGCTAAGTTAGGGCAGTAAAGGCAAATAAAATGTGAAATATATGTATAAAGTTAGCACTATTTGCAGATGACATGATGTCCATACAGAACATCTCAAGAAATCTTTTTAAAAAAACACACACACATGAAAGTAATAACTGAGTAAGTCAAGGGAAGTAGATATATATTAAATACAAAAAAATCAATTGTATTTCCACATATTAGCAATGAACATGTGAAGACTGATGTGAAAATACAATAAAATTTATAAGTGCTTAAAAAATGAAAGACTTTTTTTTATAGATCAGATGAAACATACATAGGCCTTGTATGCTAAAAATTTCATGACACTGATTTTAAAAAATCAAAATAGATTTAACAAATACAAGCATGCCATGTTGATGGATGGGAAGTTTAAACAGTAAAATTTCAATTCTCCCCAAATTGATATTTCTTTAATAAATTCCCTATCAGAATCATAAACATGTATCTTCAGATACTGATAGGTTGATTTTATATAAGTGGAGAAACAAAGAGCTAGAATAAAAAAAGTTTGGGGAAAATGTAAAATAAAACGTAAAAATATCACAATATCTAATTTCAAAATATATCCTATAGATAACATAATCAAGAAAATATAGGGGCTGGGATTGTGGCTCAGTGGTAGAGCGCCTGCCTCGCATGCGTGAGGCACTGGGTTCGATCCTCAGCACCATACACAAATGAATAAAATAAAGATATCTGACCATCTACAACTAAAAAAATTTAAAAAAAAAAGAAAATATAGGATTGGTGGTTGAATAGACATACAGATCTATAGATCAAAAGGAGAAGCCAAACCAGCTCCACGGTAAGGCCAAAAGATTATTTTATAAAGCTGCAAATGCAAGTGAATGAATTTGGGTTAAACTTTTCAACAAACAAGTGCTAGAACAATTGATTATCCAGAAGAAAATTATGAACACTGATCCAAATTTTACAACCTATACAGAAATCAACTCATGAGGGATCACATATTTAAATGTAAAACATTTAAAAATAAGACAAGGAAATATTTGGGAATCAAGCAAAGATTCATTATATTTGAGACCTAACCATGATTCATAAAGTGAAACACTGAGAAATTGGCCTCCATAAAATTTAAAAAGTTTTGCTATTCAAAAATTTCAGCCTAGTTAAGGGAATAAAAAGACAAATTACAGATTAAAAGAAAGTGTTATTAACCTATATGTCCAAAAAAGACTAGCATCTGGAATATAGAAAGAACTCTCAAAATTTGACAGTATGAAATAAACAATTCAGGCCAAGGTGTTATGGCCCACACCTGGAATCCCAGGGGCTCAGGAGGCTGAGGTAGGAGAATCGTGAGTTCAAAGCTAGCCTCAGCAAAACCAAGGCCCTAAGCAACTCAGTGAGATCTTGTCTGTAAATAAAATACAAAAAAGGGCTGGGGATGTGGCTCAGTGGTTGAGTGCCCCTGAGTTCAATCCCTGGTACCTCCCCCCGCCAAAAAAAATAAAATAATAAACAATCCAATTTTTAAATGAGAAAAAACCTAAACAGAAATCTCATTGAAGAAGATATATAGATGGTAAATGAAAACAAAAATATATCATGGCCATCAGATAAATATAAATTAAAATAACAATGAGATAGAATTGCACATATATAGGAATGCCTGAAATTAAAATGTGTGTGTGTGTATGTGTATGTGTGTGTGTGTGTGTGTGTGTAGCAACTTTATCAAATTCTGGCAAGTATGTAGGCAAACTGGATCACTCACACATTGCTTTTGAGAATATAAAATCTGGCATCATGATGGAAAACAAGTCAGTTCTTAAAAAAATAACTAAATTTGTATATACAAAATGCTAAAGCAATTGTACTCTCATGCATTTATAGCAAAGAGATAAAGACTTTTGTTCACATGGAAGCTTGGATACAAATGATCATAGCAGATATATCTATCTTAGCCAAAACATGGAAATAACCAGAATTCCATAAACTATAAATATTTAAATTAAACATCCATATCATGGAATACTAGTTAGCAGGAAAAAGAACAAATTACTGATACATGTAACAACCTGCATAAATATTCTGTGTGTCATGTAGAGTGGAAAACAGGTGACATACAGTATTTATTCCATAATAAAACATCCTCAAAATGAGTTGTTACACACACACACACACACATTATTAGCTGCTGGAAATCAGAGAAGAGGTTGGGGATAAAGTACAGGATGTGGATATGCTTATAAAGCACAACACAAAAGATCCTTGCAATGACTGAAATGTGCTTTTATCTTAGTTGGATTAATGTTAATATCCTGGTTGACATATTGTGCTGCATAGTATTCACAGATGACAAAACTAGGTGGAACTGGGTAAAGGGTTCATGAGATGTCTCTATACCATTTCTTACATGAGCAACTTAATGTCAAATAATAAGAAAGTTTAATTTTAAATGATTTAACTTCTTAATAGACAATTTAGATTAACCATGGATATGAGAAAAAAACACCTATAAACTTAAACATATTTTCCACAATAGTATTTGTTAAGATATCTTCTAAAAATGGCAGACTAGATATTTCAGCCCACATGTTATGCTGGAAAAAACTAAGAAATATAGTAAAATTCAACAGACATATCTGAAGCTATGAAAGACCTACAGAAGCTCACATTGTAGAAATAGGATTTCAGGGAGAAATACTGGCAATGAGGACCAAGTTTGATACCCTTCTCTCTACATAGTATCCAACATTAAAGAGGAGATTGAGAGCCCAACATACTAAGTAGAATGCTAGGAGTGAGAAGCTAAGCAACTGATCCGGGTTTCCAAAAGCTTTAACATCTAGGGAATGCAAATAAGAGCCCAGGACCCACCATAGAAAAGAAGCTATAAAATACACTTAGGGTTCATTTGATGTCATCATCATGTGGCTATACCCTATATGTCCTTATGAACCAGAAACACAGCAATCATTCAAAAATATGAACTCCAGCCTCAAAATAACTCAATCTGTGATTTGATGTAATGAAATGTATCACAGTGCTTCACCTTATCCCTGCCACCAACTAATTGCATTTTAGAGGTAAAATAAAATGGAGTGAGAGGGAATAAAATCATCCAGATCCTCCAATTACTTCTGTAGTTCTTCATAAATAAATTTCTGCCTTCAGTCAAAAACTATCATAGATGCCAATTATGAATGGAAAGGAAAGATTAGCTTCAGGCCTATGATCTATTTTCTCCATTTACTGGGGTTACCTGAGATGTAAAGAATTGTTACTTAGTTACATCCATGCAATTTAGAGTGAAACTGAGATACAATTGCACATCTATCACAAGAGCTACAATTTAAAATAATGACCATAACAAGTGTGACTTTACTAAGTCACAGAACTAATGTGATTCTAATACACTGATAATAGGGCATAATCCAGTCAATAAAGATCAAAACAGTTTGACGTTTTCTAAAATAATTGAAAAATGCATCTATCAGATAATCCATTCATACAATTCTTTGATGTTTTTACAAGAAAAATAAAAACAAATATCCATACAAAGACTTGTAGGTAATGTATAAAACATGGGAAGGGGAGAGTTGTGGCATAAACAGAAGAGGGAAATGCAAAGTTGCAAAAGGCAACTTGAAGGGAGGGATGGAATCATCTTACTTTTGGTGACAGTTTCACAAATAAGCATACATGACGTATATACACATACATCTAAAACCTACATTGTTTAAATAGAAAAATATATTTGAATTCAATCACATTCAGGTGAATCTGTTAAAAAGTATAAGATACATCAATATATGACCTAAATGAAAATTTGTAGCAATAAATGCAAAATGAAAATTCTGGAAATTTATAACTTGAAAATATATCTCTATATTGAATATAAATCAATAATTTAATACCAAAAATTTATAGAAATGAAACAATAAAGATTTCTATTTCTAGTTGATGTGTAGGAGCTTGGAAGTTGTCATTCTCATCCTCACAACAACAAAGTTGGACAGACTGAAAATTAGCTCTACTTAATACATCACAGAATTAATGTCAAAGGGAGAAATGCTGCCCCAAATATTGGAGAGACAAGAAAATACAGAGAATCACAGCTTACCAGACCGAAAGCCCAGGGGCAGGAATTCACCTGTGGAGATATTATAACGCCAAAACACGACAAATCTCAGCCTTATTTCAGAAGTCTCCAGAGAAACTCAAAGAAAATGTGAGAGATTAAAACAAGGATATTGGGAGTAATTTTGGCCTATTACACCTACAGCTACAGCAAACAGTAAACAAGAGTCTATGGCTTACCCAGGTAAATCACCAATCTTTAAACTAGAGTCCTATTTACCTCAGTTCCTTTACAAAATATATGATGTCAGGCTTACATTAAAAGATCAAAAGGCTGATTGCCAAGGAGTAGGAACTGGATCTTAGGAAGGGTGGTTTCATTCCTAGGTTTATAAGGAATCTCTGTACTGCTTTCTAGAGTGTTTATACTATTTTGCATTCCCACCAACAACGTTATGAGTGTATCTTTCCACCCAGATCCTCACCAGCATTTATTACTGTTTATATTCTTGATCATTATCATATTGACTGGAGTGAGATGAAGTCAGCGTAGTTTTGATTTTCACTCCCTTTATTGCTAGAGATGTTCAACATTTTTTCAAATATTTGTTGGCCATTTACATATTTTTTCTTTTAAAAAATGTCTGTTTAGGCACAGTGACACATGCCTAATCCTAGTGAATCTGGAGACTGAAGCAGGAGGATCATGAGTTCAAAGCCAGCCTTAGCAATTTAGCCAGGCCCTAAGCAACTTAGCAAGAACCTGTCTCAAATAAAAATATAAAAAGGGCTGGAGATGTTGCTCAGTGGTTAAGCACCCCTACAGTCAAACCTCAGTACCAAAAAAGAAAGAAAGAAAGAAAGAAAGAACAAGAAATGTATGTTCAGTTCTTTTGCCCATTTATTGATTGAGTTTTTTGGTTTTTAGTTTTTTGAGTTCTTCATATACTCTGGATATTAATATCCTGTCAGAAGAGTAGCTGGCAAATCCCCTCCTTAGAATTTGTTATAGTTTAAATGTGAAGTGTCCCCCCAAAACTCATGTGTAGGATAATGCAAGAAAGTTTAGAAGTGAAATGATTGGATTATGACAGTCTTAACATAATCAGTATATTAATCCCCTGATAGGGATTAACTGGGTGTTAACTATAGGTAGATAGGGTGTGCGTAGAGGAGGTGAGTCCCTAGGATCTTGTTCATGGTGTTTATATTTTGTCTGTGGTGAGGGAAACACACTCTCTCTGTTCCCTAGTGTGATGTCCTGAGCTGCTTTCCTCCACTATACTCTTCCACCATGATGTTCTGCCTCAACTCAGGCCCAGAGCAATGGAGCTGGACACCTATGGACTGATACCTCTGCAACCATGAGCCCCCAAATGAACTTTCCCTCCTCTAAAATTATTCATGTCAGGTATTTTGGTCATAGCAGTAAAAAAGCTGATTGAAATAGTATTTATCCAAAAGATCTAAAATTAGCAAACTATAATGACACACATCAATGTTTACAGCAGCACAATTCAAAATAGCCTAGTTATGGAACCAGCCAGGATGCCTATCAATATATGAATGGATTTAGAAAATGTGTATATAAACAATAGAGTTTTACTAAGCTATAAAAAAGAATGAAATCATGAAATTTTCTGGTAAATAAATGGAACTAGAGAACATCATGCTAAGTGAAATATGCCAGACTCAGAAAATAAAGGGTCAAATGTTTTCTTCCGTGTGTAGGAGCTAGAGAAAAACAGGGAAAAAGTCAAAGAGGTTTGGATATTATAAAGGTATAGGAAAGATCAGTGCAGTGGAAGTAGATTGAGAGGGTCAGAGGAGGGACAGAAGAGGGGAGGAAATGAGAAACAAATTTAACAAAATTACACAGTGAATAAATACACAGTATAATTACACAGTGAATTATATTTTTATGTGTATTTATAATGCATCAATTAAAAATAAATATATGAATGAGTGAATGGAAGTCCAATATAGTAGAGGAAGGAGAATAAAGGGAGGGATGAGAGGAGGTAAAAGAGTGCATGGGGACTGAAAAGGAGTAAATCAAATTATATGCATGTAGGATTTTGTCAAAATGAACCCAACGACTATATATAACTATAATGAACTAATAAAATAAAAAATCAAATGACATTTTAAATGGTAAAAAATATCAGGTTGAAGAAACAGTCCATAAAATGCCATCAACATGAGATTCAGGAATGACAGATATTTTGTAATTTGAAGATTGGGAATTTAAAATAACTATGATTAATACATTGTGTCCTAATAGAAAAAGTAGACAACATGCAAGATTAGGTAGGCAATATGAGTAGATGGATGGCAACTCTAGGAAAGAAGCAAAAGTAAAGGGAGCAATATTATATAAATAAGTTATATTTTAAAAATTACTGACAAAATTAATAAATCTAATATTTTTTTTGTTTTCATGAAGGTCTAAAAAATTTATCAACCCTCTGGTATGATTGATCAAAGAAAAAAATCAATACAGTCAGTTTCAGCAATGTAATGGAAATGCTCACTCTATATCCCAGAGATATATATATAATTTTATCAGATAATTTCTGCAACTAAATTTGGCATTACCCAAAATGAAAAGGTTATAAGAAAAACAAATTAAGAAAACAGGAAATCTCAATTGTCTTATATCTCATTTTAAAATATCTGTGTACTAAAAATAGTTATAAATTATTTTTGTGTGATAACTGAAGCCATGAATATAACATATAATAAGAAAGAAAATAACTCCAGTCTTTTATAAGATATTCCACAAAATATAAACAGCAAAAACCCTTTCCAAAATGTTTCCACAATAAGTACATTACAAGAAATTAATATTAAAGATTTAGAGCTTTCAAGAAAGCACATTGCCTGCTGCCAGAAAAAACAAAAAGGAAAAACAAAAACTTACGTTTGACAAACAGAACCTAAAGATACTTCAACTATATAAACCTATAAATAAATTGAGTAGAATACAAGGAGGAAGTATTATTTGATTACTATTTTGGAATGATACAATTTTTTTTTTCATATTAAACATCTTTATATGCACTTTCAATGAACAGTATATATATATATATATATATATAT
>PVHX01022835.1:0-26891 GCA_004024805.1 Geosciurus inauris
AAAAAATGTAATTGTTGCATTCACTGCATGGAGATCACACTTAAAATGTAAACAAACATTAAACACTTATTCATTTTACATCACATATTTAAATGTTAAGTTACTGCTACGTGCATCTTACTTTGACAAATGCAAATATACAATGGATTAATGAATGAACAGAGGTATTAGGTTGAATAAAGGTAGATGATAGATGATGGATAGATAGAAATACGGTGAAGTCAGTGTAGAACAATATTAATAGTAGAATCTAGTAGCACATACACGGGTATTCATTGTCCAGCTATTTCATCTTTTTATGTTTGAAAATTTTTATAATAAAATGTTGGGGAAATGTGTCCAGATGCCTTGGGCTTGACCTCTTGTGATGTCATTGCATGAGAACATGCAGTGGTTCACTTGCTGGTCTCAGGGGATGAGGGACATCTGGAGCCAACCTGAGGCCATCTGCAGCTAGAGCAGCCAACACCCATCCCCATTGCAGACGGGAGGGTGGGAACAACTGATGGCAGTTGTGAGGCTATGAGTTGTGGGACTGTTTATGACATCGTTGTAGCAGGAACTCACGGAATCGCTGAGGTAATGGTGTTCTTGCATTATCACTCTGTACAGAAGCGCTTACATTAAGAGCACTTCATTATGTGTTGCACAGAGCTAATTGACAGCTGTAATCCATGTGTAATGGGGCTTTAACTCCAGAAGACCTGCAACAAATCCAAGGGCAATGAGTGGTACATATCAAGATGGTCATAGAAACACATTGAAAATTTTCCTAGGTGACAGAACAGTCGAAGTGCTTGTCTTAGAGCAGAGGAAAGTTAATATCTCAAGAGATTTGACTAAATTTAAAAGTGGACGAGATTCAGTTTTGTGATGTTTCTCTAACAGTGAGAGATCAGCTTCCCAGGGTCCTCTCACTAGGATTTTATAACACTCTGGCCATCCTGCAGCATAACGCAGAGACAGGTTGCTAAAGGAGCACAGTATTACGTTAAATTCAGCTCTCTGAGCTGCAGTGACCACAGCAAGTCCAGGTTGTTGAGGAGGATGTCTGAGCAAGTTCAGAGAGAAAGGAAAGAAGCAAAAGCTCAATTTGAGTTGTGTGTGGCAACTCATCCAAGTATACTTTAATTAGGCCATTAAATTAATTTTGAACAGTTTCTCTATCATTTTATGTGCTGCCTCCTCTCTCTATCTTTTCTTTCTTCTCCCCAGACAGAACTAAGGAAATAGACCGTGGGCTGGAGATTTGCAGACCGTGGTCCTCTCTCACTATGCATGGAGGCCAATGTCCATTTGCAAAGCCACGGAGGTGATTTTGAGGTCTGTGGGCAGTCACAACCCTGATGGCCGGCACCAACTTCAAGATATGTTCACCTATGGGCTGGGGCTCCACAGGCACAGTACAATAGGCCCCTTCCCAAGGGAATCGCCTATCACTGCCCAAGTTTCCCAGGCAAGGAATTAAAGTGAAAAGGGGCATTTTCACTGTTATAATAAAAGTGATCTTTACACCTCAAATATTTGTGTCAGATTGAAAGAAAAACAATCAAGATTTTAAGAAAACACTTCCATGTTTTATGGTGCACGTTCCTCCTATGAATTCAACTCAGAGCCTCCTGAGAAAAGGTCATTCAACTTGTCAATCCTCTGACCAGAGAAATTAAGCCATAAACTGCAAAGACTGGGCAGGGTTGGAACCTGGGCAAAAATATCAATTGCATTTCAGTGCCCTCCCCCTGAATTTCAGCCCCTAACATCCTCTTTGTCCTGTCCCTGCCATGACTCTTCATGTCCTGGTCTAACTCCATGGCTACTGCATTTTCACCAGGTGCCAGGCAAGCCCTCTGTCCCTAGGACCCTTCCGTTGCCGATGCGCCCTTCCCAACCTGGCCCTGCACCAGACATGCTCTCGTCTTTTATCCAATGATTGTCAAAATTGCAAATTAAAACACACATATTACTTTCATCTCTAAATAGATGCATATGCATGGCACACAAGAAAGAATAGCTTGGAAATCAGGCAGATCTGGGTTCAGACCTGGATCTTAATAGCGAGGAGTGATTTTGAACAGTCTCAACTTTTTAAAATCTTGCCTGTTATAAATAAAAGGAAAAATACCAATGAAAGCAATGTTACAAGAGCCTTCCAATGGGATGGGAAGGCCATTACAAAAGCCAGACTTGGCACGTCTCAGGCTCTGCCTGGGAATGGGAATGTGGACATCCCTTCCCTTTGACGGCAGCAGCTGCAACTGCCCAGGAAATCACATCACCTAGGGTCCAGCGCATGCCAAGGGTTGTGGGACTCTTGTTTTACTGGCATTTCACTAAGTATATACACTTTTATCTTCTACCTGTCATGCAGTCCCTGTTCTTTCTCAAAGAAGTTTCCTACAAACTATTCCTCACCAATTTTTAATAAATCAACACTGCTTTCCCACACAAGACCCTGCTTCCCCGGCCTTCTCAGAACACTGCTATGAAGCTGTCCGAATCTGTGTCTCCCAACTGTAACAGCTAACATCCCAGAGAAAGTTCTCCTATCTTGACAATTTATTGATCATTGTGTTTAAAAAAGAAACTAATATCTACTTCTCCTCAATGTCATTTTGAAAGCTAAGAATGATAATATTGTGAAGGGCCCAATGGAAAGAGTAGTGTTTAGATACCTTAGTAACTGGACATCATTACAACTCTAATACAAATCTGCAATCTGTCTTATAATTGAGAGCTAACTGAGGCCATGCCAGACACTTTGGGAGCTCAATCTCTCCAATTTTTTTATGAATTCCCAGCAGGCGTGTACACTTACAATGACCTTATCTGTAGTTTTGAGTCCTCCTTCTATTAAAATTCTTTAGTTCATAGACGGTGGTGTATCAGGAAAATACTTCATCCTTAATTTACAGATCACATGCATATATAGAAAGTTGGCAAAAAAAAAATAGAATGTACAACGGAGTCAAAGACTTAGATGGTGATTTGTTTTAATTTTTTATATTTATTATCTGGGAAATTGGGAAATCCAACTAAATATCAGATGAAATAAGAATCCTTGAGCCAGCTACCATGATGTTTTGCTATCTTGGTGCCATCTTTGCTCACATTCAAATTCTCTCTTTCAGTCAGCCTTCCCACTGTTGGGACCAAATGACCTGACAAGAACAATAAGGAGGAGAAGTTTATTTGGGGCTCAAGGTTTTAGAGGTCTCAGTCCATAGACGGCTGACTTCATTCCTTGGGGCCCCAGGTGAGGCAGAACACCATGGTGGAAGGTTGTGGGGGAGGAAAGCAGCTGGGGGTATGGCACTGGGAAGCAAAGAGGGACTCGGTTCAGCTCACAAAATTTACACCCCAAAGGCACACCTCCAGAGACCAATCTCCCCCAACCACACCCCAACTGCTTAGAGTCATGGCTCAGTTGACCCCTGTCAGGGCATTAATGCACTGATCAGTCTGAAACTCCATCATCTCATCACTAAACTTTCTTGCACTGTCTTACACATGAGCTTTCTGGGGACCCCGCATATCTAAACCATAACACTTACTTATTTTAAATTATGGTTCAGCGTCTTTACTTGCTAACGTTTGTTGCAAAGTTGCAGCTTCTATGCTAAGGTTTTAAAAGCAGGCATCTTTTAAATGTTTTTATCTGTGCATTGTAATCATGGATAATACTGAGATTCATGGTGACATATTCATACGTGCACATGACATAATTTGCTCCAATTCATTCCCCTGTTTGCCCCCTCCTCTCCTCTCCTCCTTCCCCACTCCCCCTCCTCTACGTTTTGGGCTTTATAAGCACTATCATTTTTGTCTTAGGCTTATTGAGTTCATGAAAAATTGACTATCATAAAGTAGGGTTTAATTAAAGGTAATGAAACAAAATATTTGAACAAATCACAATTTTAGTCCACAATATAATGGATTGGTGGAATGAACCTAAAATGTACAACCCAGCACCATCTGAAAAAAATAGCCAATAAACCAACAGAATGAGTTTCTTCTGCTCATGCTCATTGTCAGGATTGAACTCAGGGGCACTCGACCACTGAGCCACATCCCCAGCCCTATTTTGTGTTTTATGTAGAGACAGGGTCTCACTGAGTTGCTTAGCACCTCGCTGTTGCTGAGGCTGGGTTTGAACTCGTGATCCTCCTGTCTCAGCCTCCCAAGTGCTGGGATTACAGGCTTGCGCCACTGCGCCCGGCTGCTCATTGTCTTTTCCCAACACTGATTATATGACAGGAACATGTGAGTCATGCACAAATTCTGCATGGACGGTTTGCAACAGAAGTTAAACTGGACTGAAATTTCTCTCTCCACACACTTCAATATACTTAGAAGCAAAATGAGAGAAAAGCATCATGAAAATAAATGTTTTCAATTCTCCACCTAGGTAAAGATACTTTACCCAAAATGCTCCACTCAAAAATTCAGAGTGTTAGTAAACCATTCCCTCATGAGGAATTTAACTCCTCTTAGAGAGGTAGCATTTAATGCATTTAGAAAGTCAACCATGTTCTGTTTTTTGGGGGGATTTTTGTTTTTATTTTTCAGGTTGCTCTGATACCTTCTGGATATGCTCATCTACTGTTGTGGTTATGCAAGACTCATAAGTCAAAACTCTTATTTGATTTATTTTGAAACTATTGTATTCTTTTCCAATAATAAGGAGTCCTGTGTGGAGATATACCACTGGGTCACAGTGAGGACTCCGAGCCAGGAGTCTTCCTTCTCCAAGGAAGTCATTCCCCACAAATCCATTCTCTTCACAAAGCAAAACCTGATAAAGTCACACGACAAGCCTCAAGTCTTAGGCAACTTTGGGACGATTAGACATGAGTGAATTCTCCAGTTATCAGAACTTAACTTGAAGTCAAACAAATCAAATGCCTATTTTTGACAAAATATTGTGTTAAATAGAAATCCAAACAAAGAAAAGAAAGAAACAAGATAAGCAAGATCTAAATCCTGCCATTTGCCTTCGGATATACAAACACATGCTGTGATGTAGAAGGCAGGCTCCGTTTACCCCAGAAGCTCCACTGAATGATGGACCACAGAGAAGCTACGCAGTGAATTGAATTGCCACCCTACGTGGAAGAGATGTCGCTCTGGAAGCTTCTCTGCTTCTTTTTTATTGGCAGTGGTGGTTTTGTCTTTACAAGGAACTCTGTAGTTAGACAGCATTCTGGAAGCGAATGACTAAGAGGAGTCCTTCCAGATGTTGACAAAGCAATGTGAACTCACAGAAATAGGATCTTAGTGACCATAGGCCAAGGCAGAGCCTAAGGCCCACATGCCAATGGACCCCAGTCGCAGTGCTTGTGTTTGCTCTGGCCACCTATTTCTTGTGCCTTGTTCCATTGAAGCCTCTCTCTTTCATATCAAACAATTCCTCACGTCCTTCTAGCACACCATACCAAATCGGCAAAAATGTAATGATGTGCTACTATGCCCCCTAACCTAGAGTCACAATTCTAGCTGAGAATGAGGATTCACCTGGGTTTCCAAAACAGATCCTCCTAACTGCGCTGAGCATTTCTGACTGAGAAGCTCCAAAGTGAGGATGATTCCCTGGCAACTGATGTCTGAGCCACACTTGAAAGCTACTGTTCCAGCATATTTTTATAAAAGTAACTTATTTTAAACAACTGTGTAATATTTTGTTTTAAAAGGAAGGCAGACCTTTTAGAGAATTTCAATTTTTTTCCCCTCCCTGTCCTTAAGTTGTTTCACCCTATCCAGGAACGTGGCCAGGGCTTTGTCCTTGTAGAAGCGCTTGTTCATAGAATAGCAACCCCATCATGTGGTATTTTGCTGAAATTGCTGCTACAGGCATATGAGGTTTGAGTGCATTTTTAATAACCCAAAGGACACTTCTAAAATTTGATTAATTTATTTACACATTCGACATTTACTGAGCAACTATTATATGATAGGCATAATACTAGGTGCCCAACAACAAAAAATGAAAAAATCAATGTCACAATCTATTCATACCTCTGTTGAAATCTGTATAGCATCAAACATAAAGTCAGTTGACTTTAAGATATTGAATAATGCATCCTTCTCCATATTGCCAATCTGACTGTTTTAATTAAAATCCATGATTTCTGGCAGTTTGAACTCCCTACAAATTTTGTTTATTCTGAGCTAGAATAAGCCTAGTTGACTCTATCAGGGTGACATAGCACCCCAGTAATGGGGGTCTCTTTATCTGTTCTCCTGGAGCATATTTGGTCATCTTTCAAAATTGTATTGATTGATGCTGAAGAGTCACTACCTGAAGAAGTACACTCTCCTGAAGCCCAAACTAACATTGCTTTGATTTCTGTTCAGTTGAGTTTTGCCTCAGTCTTCCAAATGTGTGTGTGTGTGTGTGTGTGTGTGTGTTTTAAATAAATTACTTCACTATTACCAAAAGCTGAAGATACACACTGGGTTGAATTCTGAAGTACAGACCATAGGGGCCAAAATAAATTGCTTTTCAGAGAGTTGGTGGTGGTAGTAGCTGAATGGTAGAGAACATGCTTAGTATGTGCAAGACCCTAGGTTTAATCTGCAGAAAAGAAAGGAAGGAAGGAAGGGAGAGGGGAAGGAATGGGGGAAAGGAAGGGAAGGAAAGAGAAAGAAAGGAGAGAAAAGAGTGAAAAAGGGAAAGAGAAGGAAGGAAAGGAGGGAGGGAAGAAATTACTTCTCGAACCCGTGTGTCCTTTGCTAACACAACGCGACCATGGTCTTCTGAGCCCAGTAAACACGGAGTGCAGCACTGCTCATCAAGGAGAAAGCAGCTCATGGCAACACCACTATCCTAAGAAGGACATTGCCACGTTCTCAGTTATGGACACTGCTTTGTTTTCCTTACAATATAAGATCTTTCCATAAAAATTGATATTATGAAAACATTCATTTAGGAATATCAGCAGGGCTTAAATACTATAAAACTAAAATTTCGTTTTTGTTGATAAACCATGACTTCAAAATTCCAACAAACTGATGAGCGTGTGAAGATACTTATCCTCCTCCCCAGCCGATGACTTTCAGTGGTTTAAACAGTCTGTGTTAAAGTGGTATGCAAACTTGCACTTTACAGTCAAAAACCCCGGTGTTTTTGGATCCCTTAGCCATCCACAGACCCTTGAAATACACTTTTAATAGTCATTTTACATAAATATTTACAAGAATAGACTTGGCAAATTTAGCAGTGCAGGAATAAATGTTGGAGAACTGGAGATTTCAGCTACAGTGACGTGTTGGTGACTGAAGTTTGCTAAACAACTGGCAGAAACTCAAGGGTTCCTCCACAGATTTAGACTCCAAAGGCAAAGGTGAGGAATGTATGGAAACACCTGCCCCATCTGAAAGAGGAAACTCCAGCCACAGCTGCATCCTGGGCACTTGACATGTGGCCACTGCAATCGAGAAATCAAAGTCCATGTTTTATTTAATTCCAATTAAAATAGCCACATGTGACCTGTTTCTGCCATACTGGACCCCGCATCACTAGAATCCCTTCCCATTTTGTATTTGGTTGGTCTTATGTCTTCAATTCCTTTCCGTCAGACTTTCTCAGGCTTCTCCTCATGATAAGGATATTTTGGGAGAATATATTGGGTGGGAAGTTGTCATAGTTTCTTCCCCTCAGCTCAAAATTCTTTTCTGGAACTTATCTTTGTACCAAATTGGTGAATTTGTAGGGTGTTTTTGCACCTGTGAATCTGGGACCCTCAGCACCAGTTAAGTGTGGCATTACAGGAGCCATGAGGACATGCAGAGGTTTCACTGGTTACAGAGAGCTCCTGAGGTCAAGGAAGTGCAGATAGAGGGAGTGTGGGTTTAAAGGGGCTGTCCCCAGATAGTGGGGGACTCTGCAGTGGCTGTTGATGTAGAAAATAAGCAAAGAAAGGACATGGAAGGAAACAAAGTAAGAAAAAAAATAGTGTGCCTAGCCTGGGCACCTCGTAACATGGACAATGAAGCTGTGAGAGCACGCCTCTGTTATATGCTTGTCTGATGCATGGAGATAAAGTAGATACACAAAAGCCATCGAGGAGCAGGATTGTCCTTAGCCACTTTTAATAGTATATAGAAAGGCTGATAGGAATTCCTGTGAAAAGTTAAAAAGTAGATGGAAATAATAAGGAAAGCATTCACAGAGCAATCACAGGTGTGATTTGAAACAAAGTAGTCGTCCTTGTATGAGTCTGACTGCTACTGTAGAAGTTAAAGTAGGTTTCTAAAAAAATGATACCTGCATAGTTCTGGGAATATAACAAAAACCACTGAATGTGTGCTTTAGAAGGTGAATTTCATACTATGAGTTGTATCTGAAGTTGCAAACAAAAATAGCATGAATAGTAAGAAAAATAAATCTGCAAGAGGAAAGAAAGCCTTCCTCTCAAGGGAGGAGCTCTGAGTGCAGCCATGGTAGAGATTTGAGAGGGCTGACTGTCTCTGATCAATGGAGAAGACACATACACGACAGGGGCAGGAGGCACCACAGGGTGACTCGGGGACAGAGGTGAGGAGGCAGGTGAGGCAGAGCCTGCAGAGGGGTGCGGTAAGGGGGTGCAAGCACTCAAAGGCAGGGCGTCCCAAGGGGCCTCTCCAGGTAGACACTGGGGGTGGATTTAACGTGTTTCACTCTGGTGCTTTTTCTGCGCCCATCTCTTTCTCAGCCTTGCTGTGCTCTAGCAAATGTCACATTTGTCACGGATTTTTTTTTTTTTCTATCAACCAGGATTCTTTGGGGGAGAGTGAAAAGGAGATTATAGTTTATCCCCAGGTTGATTCCAGGCAAAATGTGCTCTGTGAAGAAGCTGAAACTGAGGATGAAGGAGACTTTGGAGTGTAAACCACAAGGAGTTAGCAAAAACTCCAGAGAGAACTGAGACTTTCAGAGACACTGAATTTCGTGAGCCAAGTCTTTTGGTGGTAACGGGGACCGAGCTGATACTGTAGACACAGGTGAGATAAACGGCAAATGGTGCTGTGTAAATATGTGCTATGGTGGAAGCATGGGGTTGGATAGTAGGAGAGCTCAGAGAAGAGAGAAGGATCTAGAAGGCTCAAGAAGAGTGCGTGGATTTTCTGGACAGGGTGGCAGGAGAACACAGCATAGGATCCCTTCCCCCTTGGTCTCCTTCTCCAACTTAAGCCCCTTCTGAGTCTTCTGTGGCTGAGCCAGAGGCTCAAGAACTCTGCAGAGTACATGAGATGCTTGAGAGTGCTCCAGGGATAAGGTCATCTCCATGTTCTTGTCACTGTGCTTAAATATACGTAACATGTGTCGACTAATTTTAAGTGCACAATTCAGTATATCCACATTGTAGTGTGTCACTTAGCTCTATGGATTCCAAAAGTTCTTTAACATCAAACCCTATTTCAACTCTACCTCCCCATGCACCCCTTTCTCCAGCCCCTGGTGTCTCTGTCTGTCTGTCTGAACCCCCATTCTAGGTACCCCAGTTAAGTGGACTCTTGAGAACTGTGACTTCTGTGTCCAGCTCATTTCACCTTGTTTACTGCTCTCAAGGTTCCTCCTTATTGTAGCATGTGTCCGAATTTCATTTTCTCTTAGGAGGTCCCTCGTTTTTAATTTGGTGCCTGTTTGTCTAAGCTCAGATTGACTGTAGGGGGCTGGATCCACTCCCACCACCATGACCACTTCTGTGAGGCGAGATTCCTCTGCCATCCCCAGAGCTGTGCATGTCGGTTTAGAAACAGCAGGCCATGCCTCAGGTAAAGATGTCCTAGACTTGCACCTAGTACATGACTATTTAATTTTGTTCCTTTTGTCATATTTCTCAAGTGACTGTTTTGATGCACAGAGACTCTTTCAAGTGAACTCTCAGAAAAGAGTAGACCAGCCTTTCAGTGGAAGGTGGAACAGGGCAGAGCTTCACAAGGGGACCAAATTTCTTATTCAAAGCTTGGAGGTCATGTATCTGCATATGTGTGTGAATAGATATTCCTCCATGTATGTATAATATATGTAAAAATACATACTACTGTCATGCATATCTAAAGAAAACAAAGTGGTTTTAAAAATACATACATATATAAATAAATAGCTCTATGATCAAATCCCAAATTCAAGGACTCTGAGCTCATGGATGGATTTCACAGAGTGCAGAATACTCATTCACACACATGCATATTTATATAGAGGAGATCTATACTTTTAATCATTTTATTTATACATTGCATACATATAAATCACCATACATTTTAATGTGGTTTTTTGGTTATATATGTGCATATGAGCAGAGGCTTCAAATATAGTGCATATGTGTGTTTGTATTCAATAAAAATGACTCCATTTGTTTTGACAATATAAAGAGCCCAACAGGAACTTCAGTGAAATGTAACAAAGTGTATAAAAAGAATTAAGAATCCCCAATGACAAGCGTGATTCAAAAGTTACTTCTGTGAACAATTCCAAATGCTTTTGTTAGTGGATTGTGCTAAAGTCTTCCCCACCCACTAATCCAGGATGACTTGGGAGTGCAGGATGGATTAGTGACTTGGAGAGCTGAATTGCCCTGTTTAGTAAACGTGATGAAGAAAGATCCTATGCACATCTAGGATTATACCACAGTGAATTTCACCTTTATGTATGTATATCCATAATGCACTAATTAAAAAACTATAAATAGAAGAAAGATCAGAGTAGAGGAGGGAGAGAGGGGAAGGGGAGGGAGGAAGGGAGGGGAAGGGAACGTACTGGGGACTGAACTGGAGCAAATTATATTCCATGATTGTATAATTATGTCCAAATAAACACTAATATTATATACAACTAAAACGAACTAATAAAAGTAAATTCCAAGCAGTCCCTTTGCATTGAGGGGTGTACATGCACCACCCAGAACTCAAGCTGGACTTCCTCTCATTTGGTTCCACCTTCAACTTTCTGTGTAAGGAGGCTCCCTGTCCCTTCTACTTAGAAAGGAATCTGTCCTGACTGTGAATTGAAAACACACAAGCACGCATCAGGGAAGGAACTCCTAGGCTTACAATCAGCTAAAAGCAATTCTTAATTTTTCTGTTCCTCTGTTGACTTTTCTGAACTGGCTGTGTTGTCTCTGACTCAGGATAGTTGTCTTCTGGTGTTGAGGCTTATGACGGCATAAAAGCAAATCCATGGGCCACCCACCCACCCCTCCAGTGCAGTATTCAGCGAGTTACGGGACACAGTGCCATCAGGAAGTTTTGTGCAGGTGATTTGCCCAGATGTGGGTTAACATAAGTGTGGGGGGCGGAGTTAAGGGAGACTGGGCTCAGCTCTGATGTTTGGTAGCCTGGGGTGTTCAATGCATTCGCGGTCTTTTCAATTTACAGTGAGTTCACTGGGACACACCGTCGTTGTAGAAGAGCATCTGTACACCTGAGAAGGGAACTCTAAGAAAACACAGGCAATCCCTTCAAGAGCCGCCTTGCCCATGAGGGCTCCGACAGGCACTGTGGTTACCGAGCATGGCAAACTAGACCAATCCTAATTGACAGATTTGCAGGTGTCAAATGTACAGCAGGGTTTAAACACTGAGTAGGAAAAATTTTGAAATTTTTCATTAATAAGCTCTGTATTGATTACATGTGAAAATGATAATTTTGCTAAATGGACTATACTACTAAAATTATGATCCCATATTTCTTCATACCCTTTTTAATGTGACTACTAGAAATTTTAAAATTAAGTATGTGTCTTTTTATTTCTGTTGTACATCACTGGGATAGATAATTTATGGAGAACTAAAAATGACATAACACACACAAAAACATTTATCTTCACCGTTAATCAAACTAAGTAAAACTAGCATAATAATTAGGTTTGGGGCTAGTGAGACATGAAAAAGTACTAAGGCCTGTTCTTAGCATATACTGATGAGATTAAGCATTGTTGAAACTTTTGTGAAAAAATGTTAGACATTTAAAAGCCTTTAAAATATTGTGCCTGTTTTACCAAATAACTCTACAACTAGGAGGTGCCTGTAAGGAAATAATCAGATTGCACAGATTTATGAACAAAGACATTGGTTACACAAGTATTTACTTTAGGGATATATTGCAATAAGTTGTGTATTAAAAATAAAGGAATATTTAAATAAAAGAGAGTTCACTTGCATGATATTGTCCAAATTCTGGTCATAGGGCATTGTTGCATTAACTTAATAATAGATATTCATAGCACATTTGTTATACTAATTTATCAATAGATGTTCATGCATTAAAATACAAACAATTATTCTGATACATTCATGTGGTTAACATTGTTTTTGTTTGTTTAACGCTGGCATTTCATTGTTACTATGTATTTTCTAAAATTGAACATGGAGAATATAGGTGCTCCAAACACAAAGTAATGACAAGGAAAGGGAGGCATTAATTACCGATTTGATCAGCACATAACGTGTGCATGTATTGAAGCAACGTGCTGTACCTCATAAATATGATAATTTTCCCATGTTAATCGAAATGTTTGTTAAATGTTCAAAGAGATGGAAATGCTAACTACCCTGATTTGATCATTATAGATTGTAAACACTTATCCAATTATCAAACTGGACTGCATAAGTATGTACAATTAAGATAATGCCAATTAATAGAAGAAGAGCATGGATTTCAGGAAGTAAAAAAAAGAGAGACTAAAATGGGTTTGTAGCTGCAAATTTCTTCCAATAGATTCTCTATATTTTTCACTTTCGAATCCTCTAAATTTAGAAATGTCTTAAACAGGAATACAGGTGATTCACCTTGATTCTTTAGAGCTCATTTCATCTTTCACTATTTCTCCCCTACCAAACCAAGTTATCATTAAAAAGTGTTTTCATCACAGACAAGCTCTCCAAAGTTTCTTTGAAAATATTAATGTTAATCTTAAACTAAATGTTTTGACCTTTCCTATCTAGGTGTCAACATTTTCTGCAGTTCTTTTTTCTGGTGGATATAAAAGGAGTCAGTGGTAGAAATCCACTCATTTCACACTCACCCCCCTCTCTCATCAGAATGCATATTCATTTTATTTATTAATCATTCTCTGATAAAATGTAATTGACATAGTTAGAAGTTTCCCACTGCCAAAATAAAAATAAACCTGTGGCATTACGATGTACATATTTAAATATAACAGTAGCAATTTAATTGAGTAAGAATCAAATCTTCTCAGGCTGTGGACTTGAACTCTGAGAAGGCCCTCAGCTCTCCTGGTCTTCATCTGGCCAGACCCTGCAGACCTTGGGACTTCCAAGGCTCCATAGTTAGACAGCCAATACCTTCTAGTACATCAGTTCTGTCTGTCTCTCTCCATGGTGTGTGTGTGTGTGTGTGTGTGTGTGTGTGTGTGTGTGTGTACACGTGTATGCATGTGTATATGTCATGGTACCACACATACATGTGTGTAGCATTATACACACGTACACTAGTGTATCGCATTCTGCTGCGTGGACATGTGAAGGGGTATTTCACGTAGTTTCTACTTCATCTCTTGATGACTTATGATATTGAATAGCTTTCTACGTTTATTTGCCTTCTTTCTTTAGTCTTTGGTGAAGTGTCTATTCATACTTTCATCTATTTCTAAATCAATTGTGCTTTTTCTTGTTATTGACCTTTGACAATTCTTTACATATATATTCCGGATCCAAGTTCTTCATCAGATACATGATCCAAAAGCATTTTATCCTGTAGCTTGCCTTTTCATTTCCTCAGTAGTGTCTTTCATAGAACAGAAGGTGTGAGTTTCTGATTAAGGGCAAATACTTCATTTTTATTGGCTGTGCTTTTGATATCATGTCTAAATACTGTCTAACCCTAGGTCAAAAGAATATTCTCAACACTATCATTTATCAGGAAAAAAATTAAAGCAATAAAATGAGGGCGGAACTCAGTTCATTCACATTTACCTTTCCTGACCCACCTTATAGCGAGGAACAGGTTTCTAGGTAGTAACATTTCCCTTCAACCTGAAGACTTTTTCTAACAGTCTTGTAAAGCACACCTGCTGGAGGGAGCTTTTCCTTGGCTTTGGTTTGTGGGTGTAGGTTTTACTTGGCCTTCCCCACAAAGGCTATTTTCACTGAAATAGAAGGGCAGGCTGACTGTCATCCTTTCAGATGGCGGATGATACTGTTAGCGCTTGCTGGCTTGCGTCTCTTGGAGGAGAAGCTCATCCCTCCTCCTGTGGCCTCCCTTGTCCATAAGGTGCTTCTTCCCACCAGCTGCCTTTCATTTCAGGTTTTCCCGTCCTCGCTGCTTCAGCGACTGGACTGGGGCTGCCTTGGCTGCCTGTGCTTGTGTTGCTTGGATCTGCCCAGCTCCTTAGCTGTGTGGCTTAATCACTTAGATCAAATTTAAAACAGTTGTCAGCCATTTTTTTATTGTAATCTTCATCCCCTTCTGCAGCTCCAGTCTTGTGGGGTAGGGGCCTCTTGCACATTGCTTTGTGTGTCTCAAAGGCTCTTTCTTTCTGGCTTTGGCGCCGCTGTGCTACCATATAGTATTTTTCATTACAGGGTCTCTTTTCTTCTACCATGTCTAACCTTAGGACCAGCTACAGAAATCTTCGTTTTAATCATTGAATTTTCATCTCCAGAAATTCCACTTGTGTTTTATATTTTTAATTTGTCTCCTCACACCGTTCACACTGTCAATTCTTATTCCTGATTGTAATAGCTGCTTCCCTGCAGAGCCCATCTTCTCGGCGGTCTCTGTCACCTTCCCGGCCTGCTCCTGTGGGTGGCTTTTCTCCCGGGCAGTGTACCTTCCTGCCTGTGTGCCTATCAGTCTTCCTTGGATAGCAGGGTCTGTGAACATTCTGTCGCTATGTGTTGAGACTTTGTTCCTTCCTTTAAAGAGTGTTGGGCTGTGGTCTTGGTAGTCAGTTTTTGAGTCTTGTTTTCACAATTGGCCTGTTTTTGAGGTTTGGGGGATAGAGTTAAGTGTAGCCTTTCCTCTAGAAGCCCATGACTAAGGTATGGGCTGTAGGTTTTACTTGGCCTGCCAGATACCCTGAGTGTCCAATGAGGCCTCTCCATGTGGCTGGTTGGGACTCAGCCACACCCCAACCTACCGTCAGCTTGGGGGGGGGGGAGCTCAGCTCGGACACTGTGCTGCGTGGCTCAGGGAGGTTTCAGGCCTGCGTTGCTGGTGCAGCTGCATCAGGGAAACTTCTGTCTGTCAGTTCCTCCTCCTCACTCTGCCTGCTTCACCTTCTCTGGTGGAGCTGTCTTTTGGCAAGTCTCTGGCGACCGCAGGCTCATCTGTTTTCCTGGTTTCCTGGTTATATAGGACAGGAAGGTGAGTCTAAACGATATCATTTACTTCAACCTGGTGGCCACTGAGAAGTCTTGTTTTGTGTAAGAAAAATATACTGAAAGTTGGCGGAACCCACAAAAATGAGGTGTAGTATTATAAAAAGAGAATAATCTGTGGATGCTAAAAATGTTTGTGGCATAGAAGGAGAGAATAGAATAGAGGACGGCAGAGGCTGGGAAGCTTAGGGGAAGAGGTGGAGCAAGGTGGCTAAGCAGTACCGGGGGAGTTGGGTGGGAGGAAGAGCTCCTCATACTCTGTACCAGGCAGTAACTATTGAACCCTATGTTTATAAATCGCTAGTAGAAAGGATTTTTGTTCTCAAACAAATAATAAATGAGGTGACAGATACGCCAATTACCTGAGTTGATGCACCTACCCAATAAATACGAACAATTACGTGCCAGCTTAAAAGAAATATTTTAAAATAAGATACATAAAAACATAGTTTATATGTATTTATTTAAAGGCAGCAACATAGAAATTTAAAACAAAATTTTTTTGCAAGAGTTTGCCCTTGAAATATGCTACTTCACCAGATATCGTAGGAAACAGGAGCTTCCTCTAGCAGTATTGAATCCCAGGACCAAAGTTCATTCCACCTAAAGGGACCTAGTTTAGAATTCCTCCTGTGACGTGATTTGGGTTTCTGCTGTAACCATCCCAAAGCATTCCTAGTCAAAGTTTGCAAGAAACCTGCACAACACACCCAGGCCCCATCCAACCCCAGCAAACAGGAATCAGTGATCACAGATAAATGGCAAGTAACAAGACCCACACCATGTTTGTTCAGGAAGCCCTTGAATGTCCTTGTGATTCTGCTACATGTTCTGTTTAGGAAAATAAACACTGTCAGTGGTCGCATTCCATTCTCACTGGAATGCAGATTGGACAGAGAAAACCGGAATGTGCAAACCTTTAGGCTTTTTTAATAAATGTCATTATAGCCACAGACATAAAAGTATTTCCTTTTACCAAAGTTTTTCATCTTTTAAAAATAATGTACACAAGCTAACTGCCTCTAAATATAGATCACCTTTTCAAATAGAACTATGAGACCCTATTTGATACTCTGCTTGCAAATTGCTAACTTATTTTTCAAAATGTTTGCTCCAAAGCATTTGCAATGATTTTTCATGTTACCTGTTCTTAATGTTAAATTATTAATATACTTATAAAAATGGTTAATGTTTTCTAGGTTCATAACATAACTTTTTGTATGGTTATTATCCTTTCCTCATATTTCAAAAAAGCATTAAAGTTTAATTTTATATTTGCTAGGTCATTGTTCAAGATGACAAGCTACTAAACATGGTTTCTATTTATTTGTATTACAAAACTTAATCTGGCTTTCCATTGTGAACACGAGCAAAAAAAGAAAAAAGAAAAAAACCCATTTTCCTTTTCCCCTAAAAGTACAATTTTTTGTTTAATGGTATTCAAATTAAGTAAGTATTATATTTCTCTCAAATAAACCAATTGAAAAAAAATACTTTATCCCTGATGTAATGCACAATAATCTTAGAACAATTTTCCATTGTCTCAATACTAAAAGTGGAATAGTCAGAGCACAGAACTTGGCTGCTACCTATGGCCCAGCGAAGGGTCACAGCTTGAGGCAGTCTGTTGTCCTAGACTCTAGAAATACACAGGCATTCAGGTGGCATTCAGGTAGCATTCAGGTGGCATTCCAGCAGCAGATGCTGGGAGGAATTCCAATCTACAGAATTTTGGATTCACTGCCACTGATGCCAAAGGTATTGAAACTGTACCAAAGGATCAAGGAGTAAAGCCTCCGTGCTACGTTGCTCTGGAAGGATGGATGTGTTCAGCAGAGCCTGGGATGCAGCAGCACCAGTAAATCTCATATAAGACCATGTAGTTACCAACACACCAAATACGCAGAAGCAGAGGTACCAGAGCTAAAGAATACAAGAGCAGATGGAACACCAGCCCATTCTGGCAGACCATTAGCACTGACTTCCCTCTGTAAACACCACCGAGGGAAGCACAGAGGCATAGTTAGAAAGTTAAAACCAGCTATATGGCCTGGAGCACTAGTGACTTAGAGCCCACATTGGAACCGCAAGTAGATGTAAAAGGGACCTTTATGTTGAGTCCTATTCTGGAGGTTAGTAAAGCCATTAAAATAGGCACCATAACAGATTGGAATTAACTCCAAAGACTGGGACAGCTCAAGTGAAACCTCTTTTATGTAGATCCATGTGGTAAACAAGAAGGGTAACTACTAGATTAAGGGAGGCCCCATCCTCTTCTATGATGCCTCTTCATGGGTGAGGTCTGCTTGCTACAGACCTTACCTACTAAGGCAGTTTCTGCCAGCAAATGCAGCCAGCAGTTCTGCTGCATGGAGACACAGTGATTTTACCAGGAGTAAAAATTACATAATAGAAAAACAGCAATAACTTTCATATATGGAGCACCTGCTATAAGCCATGTACAATGCTGTGAAATTTATATTTTTAATAACATCTTGCTTCTCTCAGCTATTTCTAAAATAGGAGCACTCCCAACTTAGAGCAAACGGGGCCTAGTAAAGTTAAGATACCTGTCAATAGTCACAAAATCAATTTAATTATCTTTAAAATCAAGACTGATGCTATAAAGCTCTATGTTTTAAAATAAATGATTGAGAAGATGAATGAATATCTACACATATTAAATGTC
The DNA here is from genome assembly GCA_004024805.1 of Geosciurus inauris. Lineage (NCBI taxonomy): Eukaryota > Metazoa > Chordata > Mammalia > Rodentia > Sciuridae > Geosciurus > Geosciurus inauris. The sequence continues at coordinate 18,013 of PVHX01022835.1, forward strand.
GACTGACTGTTATGTACCTTGTATGATCTAAGTGAATTTTAGATTAGAGACAGAACAAATTAATTATGCAAATTAATTATTGATTATAATTCCTAAAATAATAAATGTGGGTTATTAATTAAGAGCATTTGAGATACTCTCAGTCTTGTGTAGCTCAACCCATAAATGCGGTTCTTCCCGTTCTTATGTGGTCAGTAGAGCTGAGAGTCACCCACTTATAGAACTTTGGATTCACTACCACTATTTCAAAGATAGTGAATGTAATTCATGCCCCAATGAATGGGGCATCCATGCTGCACCACCATGGACCAAGCAAGCCAGAGTCGGTGGAGAGAGACAGAAATGCCCTTCCCCACATTCTCTGTGGGGAAAGAGACAGATTCTCACACAATATGTATTACTTTCGCAGTTATAATCAAGGCAGATTAATTATAGAGGGGAGGCACAACATCATGGCAGAGGGTGCAGAGGAGAAAAGCAACTCAGGACATGGTAACCAACAGTTACCACCCAGTTAATCCACATCAGTGGATTAATCTAGTCATCTCATCTCTGAAACTTCTTGCACTGTCTCACATGTGAACTTTGGGGGGACACCTCATATCTAAACTTTATCAGTAGATATATAGCTAAACACGATCAGAACTGTTGAATCTGAGTAGAGGATGTTCAGGACCTTTTTGTGTCATATTAGCAACTTTTCTAAAAGCATGAAATCACTTCAAAATACAAGTACTGTGTGTTTTGATTACACAATAAGTTATTGAAAGATGCTTAGCAAACATTTGTGGAAATAAGTGACTAAAAATACACAAAGTGAGCATATTTTTTAAAATGTCTAAAATTAGAACAAGAAAGGGCACAAAACATTGAAACCTCAGATGCTTCTCCAGTAAAAACAATCCAGATTCAGCATGAGAGAGTGAGCGATGGAAAGGGTGCCTACTCTTTACAGAGCGTGTGCAGGACTTTAATCCATCGAGCATACATTTTTAAATAATAAATTTAATCACTTCAAACACAAAGAAGAAAGATCCATATAAAGCAAATCAATGAGAAGCATTCTTGGAGAAATCTCATAAGGCTCAGAGAAAGATGCCTGCGGATTTAATTGAATAGTAAGAACTTCAACAAGAGGACAGTGTCACCCCAGGTCAGACTAAGATCTGCAGAGTAGACAAGATAATGGAACAAGCAAAGAATATTGAAAACAGATGTCACAAGGAGGCATTTTCAGCAAAAGAATAGCTATTATTTGTAATAAGTGGACAGAAAAAAAAATAGATAAAACTCAATGCCCAGATCAGCAGGGAAGCCAGGGTTGATGCTATAGAGAAGCTTCTTCACAGCCATTCTGCGTCAATGTTGGATGAGCTGCTTGTCTTTGCTGAAATGATCCAAGGTTGTCTAGTCCATATCCACATTTGGGCACAGCCCAGAGAGGGATGCAGTGCTGTGTATTCACTAAGGACCTGAGTTTTTTCTGTATTTGTTTTCTGATTTGTAACACTGTAACACTGAAGACTAGTGGACACAGGTTTTCCATTTGATATTGAGAGCTGTCCCCTATTCAATGTGACCTTATGAATACTTAACATGAAGCATACAGGTTCTCTGTAGAATTTTAAGATTAAATGTGAGAATTAAACTCTGTGGGTCACATCATCAGAACACTGGCACACTGGAGAAAATGTGGCCAGGGGCGCTGAATGGAGAAGGTTTTTGTGCAGATATAGGATGGGGATTATAAGAACAGGCTGTCAGTCTACCTCTGTGCAGGGTTGGGATGCTCAGCAGACCCTGAATTTGTAACCAACCCATCAGTTCCCTCTCGGGACTTCAGAAGGGTGAGATCTAGTGGGCTGACAACATGCAGTTGGCTTTGTTATAAAGATCTGGGGCCTTGATGCTACTTTTATGGTCTGTTTTAGAATTCTGCTCCCCTCCTGAGGTGCATGGACACCCCCAGGGGTTGGCATGAGGACTGTGGGAGTGGGCGGGCACTGGAGACATGGGGATCCGGCTTCCAAGTCCCAGTTGTGAAGTTGGGTACTAATGGAGACCTTTGTGTATGTTTTCTGAGCCTTGGTTTTCTTATCTATCAGAGCAGTATAGGACTTTTTCTTAACAGTGGTGATACGAGGATTAAAATAGGTAAAATTTTAAAGCATCTAAAACAGTGCTTGGTGAGGAGCTCCGGGTTAACAGTGAACATTTCACAGTGCTCTTCATATGACGTTTGTTTACTAAAAGTTCGTTTTAACTGAAGGTCCTGTGCGTCTATATGCTAAATCCAGTAACGAACCCTCTTTCAGACACAAGTAGAGGCCTAAAGAATATTTCTCTTTCCTTTTCTTTGTCTCTATCTTTAAAACCCAGGCCTGTGAGCTCTTCCTTTGCACAGCTTTTGCAGATAACAAAATCAAAAGTTCACCCTTGGCCTGTGTGCCTGGCAATGAACTTCAAATACTGATAGAGCCCCTCAAAGTGGCAAATGGAGGTAGACTTTACCACCCAAATGATAAGAACCTGGCATTAAAGATGGAAACAGAGCACTCTACTCATGAAACTCTCATCATCCCCAAAGTAAAACATGAGCACAGTCTCCAAAAGTGTGGAAAGACAAACAGTAAAAATGGAAGTAGAAAAAGTTTTAATTCACTGCCCTATCAAGATGTTGCAGAACACATATGCTTACTGCCCTGGAAACCACATCAAGACCTGAAGAAGCTGAAATGTTACATGATAAGAAACATTCAGCCACATGCCTGTGATATTTCAATGATTCTCCTACCTAGAGTCAATATTCAATTTTGAGATTAAAGCATCAAGAAGCTTCTCCCTTACTGCTTTCCTGAGATAGCCAAAAGAGTTGGGAAATCCGGTTTCCAATTTTCTTTTCAACCTGGAAAATTCTGCCAGATTCCAGAAAGATGTGCCTCCAAGATAATAAAAATAGCTATTCAAACTTGGTTCATGAAGACCTCATTGCGGCACATAATCTCCTCCTTCAAAACTACCTGGTTTTACTGGGAACAACTTCAGCTTCCCAAGTCAGATCCTGCAGCTTTAACTAAACGGGATGCTTCCTGACTTGAAACTTCAAGTCAAAAAACCCTTTTCAAACAGTCGGTAACAGCAGAGTTTGGGTGCCTACCTTTCGCATGCCAGACTCTACTCTAGGCTTTGAACTCAATATTCCTTTCTTCACAAGGGTAGTTACTGGTATTAAATAAGACCATTCCTATGAGACCCGGAGCACATGGACATCTCCTCGCTGGCTGTCCCCTAACCACAGCTCAGATGCTGAAGTGAAATGATAAAACACAGTTCCCTCCCTCCCTACCTATGCATACTAGATTATTTGTGATATTATGTTATTTATTTCTTCTTTTGATTGATAAGCCATGAAAAAATACTAGACTTATCTTGTGGAAAAGAGTAAATTTTGCAACCACAAGGAAGGTTTAGGTATGTTTTCCTTGGGAATCGTGTAGGAGTATATGAAGTCCCTGAGTTATCATCCTACTAATAAAAAGAAAAAATACCTTTTAGACTTGGAAAATTATGCATCAAAACAGAATGTACTCCCTTGAGAGGATAAGCTTGCAGAGAGAGCAAACAGCCATCCAGTCCAGCAGGCAGTGACTCCGCTCTGTCCACGGCTGAAACTCTGACTTCACCCTCCTTTCTCCTCCCAGAAGCCTTGCCACGACTGCCCAAGAAAACTTCTCAATTTTTCTAGCTACAGATTCAGACAAAGGAATGGTGATTTGGGCTTGTGTGATAATTAACCATGCCTCCAATGAAGTTCACATAGGAGCAGCCTCAGGGAAGTGCACTCCCAGGCTATCGCTGAAGTCCAGGCTTAAGAGCCCTTAGAATGGGCTGACATCAGGAGGCTGAGGCAGGAGGATCACGAATTCAAAACCAGCCTCAGCAAAAGTGAGGTGCTAAGCAACTCTAAATAAAATACAAAATAGGGCTGGAGAGGTGGCTCAGTGGTCCAGTGCCCCTGAGTTCAATCCCTGGTCCCCCCACCAAAAAAACAAGAGAATGGGCTGATGTGCCTGAGAGTGGCTTGCCCCCAGAAAAGGAGTCAAAAAGCTAAGCAGGGCCAGTAGAGGAAAGAGCAGATCAGAACAAGATTCCTGTCTCAGTTGACGCAGGAAGATTTCTGATATGAGCAGACTGCTAAAATAACAGCTGGTTTTGCCTGGAATCACTGTCTGTATTCCCCTTGACTAATCTGTTCTAATGAAATCCTTACTCCCACAATAACAGCAAGACATAACAACTTCTTGGAAATCCTCCCTTTATTGTCTCAAGCAAGATTCCAGCACAGCTGAAGGAAAAATCCTCAGACATAAGCAGAATAGGAGCTGTGCCTCAGGGCCCCGGGTTGAGTCTGCTTCTCATAAACCGGCTCCGGAATGGGCCACGTTGATTGAGAACAGTGACGCACGCAGCTCCCTCTGTGAGCTACGCTGGGGAGCCCACGGCGCAGGCCAAGTGCACCCAAAACAGGGGAAGCCAAAAGAGAGAAGCTGAGCATTGGTGAGGTTCAGCCAGACATTTGGGTAGGTCCAGTCCAACCGCGCGGCATGGTTCAGAGATCAGCTCCTGGGAACCAGAGGGCCGGATGCTGTCCTTGAGCACTCGCTGTTGTCTGCTCATGTTCCTGGATCTAAGTCTTATATTTTCATTTTGTGTTGTTTTAAAGTTCTTTGCTATTTTCCTTTTGAATCATAATCATTGAAAAGTCAATCCAGTCGTGTTTATGGATATAGCCTTTGGAGAAGAAGACGAAGGCGCTGGGTTGACGGACATAGTCAGGCATTTGATTTCTTCTTGACTTCACTTTCCAGAAGCCTAAAGGTACTCAGTGGCCATAGAGAAAATAAGATGCTTGGAAGACCTGCTGAGGCAGATGAGGGGGTTGGTGGTGGACTCCTCTAAATGCTCACCCCATGAGCAAGCTCTCCCTTGGTAAGAAGAGGGACACCTGACACCTTTCTTGACCTGGTGTGTATTTGTGTTTCTCTGCATGACACACTCTACCCACATCCTCCAGATCCACGGGAAACCCACTCACTCTCAGTCCCCAGGTGACGGGAACTTCTGGCTAACAAACCGGGCCCTCCTTCTGATATCATCCCTATTCCACACTGACAACCAAAGATCACTTTTTATTTTTTAATTCCCAGCTTGAGAACTTCCTAACTCTGCACAGCCCTCCCAGACACACAGACCTGCAGTTAACTGCAGCTCCTCTGTTCCACTACCGTGCCCGTGCGTCCTTACGGTACTGATGCCACGCTAGTGTGTCTGGATTTGTTGGTGGTGTTTGTATCTCTGTCTCTACTAGAACACTGAGAGTTTGTGGAGGGGAGAGGCTGCCTGTTGGTCACCTCATCCTCTTCTGCAGAGCCTGCAAAAAAATAAAAAAGGACTCAAAGAGTCAGGCTTCTGGCAAAGCCAGGCCAATTTGCTTTAGACCAAATGTCGCTCTGACAACAATTACAAAAAGTATACAATTTTTTTTTAAGTTGGAATCCACTAGAAGGCCAAAGCAATGGTCAGCGTCTTGCTTCCACAAGAATGAGGAAGGGCAGAGAGGTGAGCCTGCTGTGGAGGAGCCTCTCCCTCTGTGGGGATGGCTGGTCACCAAAAAAGCTGAGTACTCCAGAATCCGTTGGAGTCGTCACCTACAGGGGCTGGTGGATAGGCTTTGAATTAAAGGCCTCCAAGGGACAAGGAGGCCAGGTAGGCCTCCCTGGTGTGGTCAGGAATACAACCCAGGAGTAAGGAGGTGTTGAAAGTCAAAGTTCCCAGAAGATCAGAAGGCCTGTTACAAATCATCTCCTTCTGATTGAATCACAATGACAGGTCCCTTGCAGAGCCATCTGTCTAAAGGGGAAACATGTCCTTTCTGGAAGAAGACTGGCTCCCATCACCTGTGAGCACTTCCACAAACAGAGCTTAGCTCTTGTCAAAACACCATCAGGCATAGGGAAAAAGAAACGCAGAAAAACCAACGAAGAGACAGACAGAAGGCAAGGAAAATGGAGTTGTGGACAGGTACTTCTAAAAAACCGTGAATATTATTTTTAAGTCACTAGAAGAAGCACTGTTTTGCAGACAATTAGAAAATAAAAAGAAAACGTTTTTAGCACATGAGAAGATCATGGGGGAATTTTCTGGGGGTGGTCTTGATCTTGGTGTAATGGCACAGAGAATAATTCAACAAGCTATTTGCTTAAAGTGTGCCGTGACACAACATTCCTGGTAGTGTACACCCCAGAGAAATGCTGGTGAATACCAAACCTACTGTTCAAAAATGTTCAGAGTAACATTACCCTTAATAGAGAAAATGGAGCTACCCACTGTAGGTATCTTGCTGTGATTTATTTAGACAATAGAATAATACAGATATAAGAACTCATGACATACTGTTTTGTTATTCATGTAAAAATGTGCAAAGACAACCTTGCATGAGAATCCAGATAAGAAAAACACACCTGGAGGAGTCCATGCGTATCAAGTCTAACCTGGCTACAAGTTGGGCTGGTGGTCATCTGCGGGAGGTATGTACGCACAGAGAGTATTTGGAGATGCTGAGAATTTTCTGTTTCCTCAGCTGGGTGGTATGGGCCCCTTGCGTTTGCTCTATAATAATTCACTGAGCTGTATATTTATGATTTGTGCACCTTTCTCTATGTGGGTTTTATTGCATTAAAATCTTATATAAAAATTATAAATAAAAGTAGGCACTCAATAAATGTTGTTGAAGGAATTAATATATGAATGAACAGATCAATGAATCTTGTTTCAAGGATTTACAGTCACTAGAGAGAGAAGGGTAATGGGAACAGGTACTAAGGAATGAATAACCTAACACTTCACCTGGATTTACTGGGATTTATGTCACTGTTAAAATGAGGTGACTATTGGGCACTTGAAATAAATGTCTTTCAGGATATTACCCAATATTTGACTTAGCAATAAATTCTTTCTGTTATTATGACCTAAATTACTCTCACAGTTAACATTCTATTTGTCTTTGGTCATATTTTACTTCTGTTTCCAAAGACTGCTCTCAAGATAGGCCACTGAATAAATAGATCTTTAGCTGGGAAGAGTGGTAGGAAAATGGATCGTTAAAATCACAGAAAGCCAATCTGCCCGTACTGTGTCCCTCTTATTTATGAATATGTTCCAAAACTAATACACACAGATATTCAATTGGCTCTTTTATGCATTCTGGTACCATTTGGGACAAAAAAGGGGCAATTCACCAAATGGGTTCTTAAAACCCCTGGAAAGCCTAAGGATGTCGAATTATTCTTTGCTTATAAATAATACAATCAAAGGATCTGGTTCACTGGTTTTTTTTTGTTTTTTTTTTTGGTAGTGTTTGACTTGACTTGATTAATTACCACATTTTCCCAAAATTGGTTAATTCAGGGCATTCTCTTTTAAATACTTTATAAGCCACTTCTAGCATTTGAAATTTCACAAAAATGCAAGGATTCCAGATGGTCTTTGCATGGCGGGGCTCGTGAAGAAAATACTGAGCTCTAGCAGCTGCTGGTACCTGCTGACAGCCAAGCCCACTTGGAAAGTGACCTCTCTTGATCACGTCAGGCCTAAGTGTATGGCAAGAGTCAGTGGGCCAGGGAAGTGGACCAGCGTGCCCCAGGTCTAAGGACAGCAGGGGCGTGCCCGTGGGACCTCAGCCACAAGGTCTGACTTCGTGACCAGCCAAAGTAGCTGTGGTCTCTCCATCCTGAGGGCAGGGCACCTCGGGTCTGCTGGCTGATGAGTCTCTGCTCAAGGGCAGGGTGTATAAAATCATTGATGGGTTGGTGGCATCAGCAGGGACTTTAGCTGGAGATCAAGTGCCGGGTCTGCAATGTGGCTTAGTAGTTCTTTTTCAAATGGGGAAAGAGGCATTCTCTCAGGGTTCACGCCTTTGAGAAACAAATTTACAAATATGTAACAGGTTCTTCATAGTATTTTGAAAATAAATTCCAACTGAACCAATTTTAAATGGATTAACTCTAATTGGATAGTTCCTCCCATGACTTTCCACCCTCAGAATGTTTGCCCTATCAGCAGGCAGCAGGACTCTATTATTATTATTTACTTAGTACGTTTTTTCTTTTATTTGACTCAACTTATTTTCCTTAAGTTGGCTTCATCTTAATGTTTTAAGTCATGGTCTTGATAAATTGGTTACATTTTTTCTAACATGTTTAAAAATAAATACACAATTGTAAAAATTTTAAAACATGTTATCAGTCATTCTGTCATTGAAAATTAGCCTTCTACTGATAGAAAGTACACCACACTTTGGAAAATCTTACATAAGTCATCTCAGCTTGAGGCTCCTTCCAGCTCTCCTAATGAGAAGATGAGATGAGGGGATGTGGCGGAAAGAATTCATATTCAATATCAGATCTGGGTTTTCCTGTCTGTCTAATCAAGCAGCTGTAACATAGGTGGTCAGTCACTCTGTTTTATGATTTGTCCCATCCAAGCAAAAAGATCTATCTTGCAGGAATATAAAATTTAAATAAGATCATGTTTTAAGAAGACAGAGTACAGTTCCTGTAATATAATAGGAGCTCAATAAATGCAAATCCTTCTTTCATTCCTTTGTCTTTAGCAAAGAACAAATCCTGCATTTTCTGGGTTTATAATTTATTTTAAGTTTTCTTCAATACATGGAAAAAACCTATTATGGGATTTCATATAAATGAACAACACATGCACATTACATTGATTATATTACATATGATTATATTGATATATCATTTTCATGCATACATATCACATTAATTCATGAGTTGCTGTTCAAACATCTGTCCCATTAG
>PVHX01022836.1:0-26892 GCA_004024805.1 Geosciurus inauris
TTTCTTTTTCCCAATAGTTAAATTTCTTCACTGAACGTAAAGATACTTCCAGTTGCTTCTATGTCATTGTTTCCTGAGTTAATGAGTCTCTCCAGTCTAAACAGCCTACTTAAAATCTAGCTCCCTTTCAGCGTTTGTTTTATGTAGTTACCTTTATATTAATTATTCTCTTTATGTTACCTGTCCTTGGATTCTTGAAATCTGATTGCATTAGTCCCACTTAATAATAACCTCTGTCCCACTGTCTGCTTTGGTACTGGAGATGAAACTCAGGGTGCTTTACCACTATGCTATATCCCAATCCTCCTTTTTTTATTTTTTATTTTGATAAAAGGTTTCACTAAGTACTAAGGGTCATGCTAACTTTCTGAGGCTGGCCATGAACTTGACTTCACCCAACCTCATCCTCACAAGTCACTGGAATTACAGGCATGCACCCACCACCTCTCATGATCTCTATACTTTAAGTCAATTGACTTGTAAATTTGTATCTGCCAACTCACCCCAAAGAATACTTGAACAGAGTGTTTAAAACGCAGAAATCCTTCATAATCATCTTCAGAAATCATCTTCAGAATTCTGCCCATCAGAATCTATAATCTAGTCACTAAAGAGTCTTGTCCCTTTCCAAAGGGAGAAAAAAAAACAAAAAACAAATAAACACCATCCCAAGGTTCCCAAATTCTCATTTCCTTTCTACATAATTTTAAAGTCCCAGCTCATCAGCACAAACTTCTAAAATCTTGTCATCTAAATGAGGTGTGGATAAGATGCTACCTTCTTTCCTAAAGGCTATGTTTCCAAATTCCTGCAGGTCTTTGGCAGAGTCAGTTCCTTGTAAGGGTAAGATCTTGTCCCTTGTAGCTGCAGTGGTCTGGAACTTCATTCTGCTCATGGAGACCAGTTGCATGACATCTGCAAAGTCTCTTTTTCCATATAACAGAGCACACTAATAGGCACTCTGGATCTTTTCCATCACCAACCACTGTTCTGGAATCCTTCCAACACTGGGAGTTCAACAGCTCAATGTTATTCTAACCGTAACTTCTAAGAGGTAGGTCAAGCTGTATAGCTTATGGGCTTTAGTCCTATGAGATTGCTCCCCACTTGACACTAACTGCAAGTCCTGGGCCTCCCATGTTTCTAAACTATCCTTCTTTGAATTGGGGTTCCTTCAGTCCCCTCTTAATGTTCATTAATGTAGAAGAATAGCTCAGAGGACTCAGGCAGTTAATTTGTGTTTTCTGGTTTATGAAGGAGTAGACTCAGGAATAGTCAAATAGAAGAGATATACAGGACAAGGTAGGGATGTGTGTGGTAGAGGGAGCCTTCATATCCTCTATAGTGTTCTTCTTCCTGGCACCTCAATGTAGGTACCACCTAGCAAGCTCTCCCCTTTCCTTTCCTGGGAGTCAGTGAGTGGAACTGAAAATTCCAACTAAGTATTTATCTGTTCTTCCTGGTACCCAGTCCCATCTTGCAGCTCTAGTCATCTTATTAGCATCAATGCAGTTGGGATCAATGGGGCCCATGATGAATAATAAAAAACACTCCTGTTAGGAAATTCCAAGGAACTTATAAGCTCTATGTAGCCACTGAAACAAAGACCAAATATATTTCTTATTAAGCGTGGCAGGATAGTTTATCATATTCAGTCCTAGGGATCAGGCAGGGCAACTTTGGCATAGGTGGAATCTCCTAAAAGCATCCAGAAGTCTTCCTGCCTCTTTCTTCCTTGCCTTTTCCTGATGAACCAGACCTCAATTCTAGATGTGTCTGGTCTTCTCCATACATATCTACTGGTTCTGAGAAGCAAGGTCCTGGCATTTGGTTTATTTATCTTACCTTGTCTTCCACTTATAATGTACTTTGCCTAGATTTATTTTACTTATTTTATTATAGATTTGGTTTTTGTAAAAGTCTGCAACTATGTTTGCCAATTTTGGTTCTTATTCTGCCATAAGGAATTTGGATCCTGGCATTGTGATGTTAAAATAAAACTACATTCATTTTGTTTAGTTATTGGTGAGGGATCTAACACTTTCATCTTAAATACACAGGATATACAAAAGAGATAAACGGAGGTGCATGTAATTGAATTAATATTGAAAATAAAAGAGAAAGTACATATTGTAACTATCAAGTGTTTAAGTTTGAACTTATAACATTTATTCTGTGGTGAACAGAGGTTCCTCGATGTTTTCATCTTACCCTTATCTGGTACTACCTAGGTCTGATACCAGGAGAGTCAATACAATCTGAGGAATAATATAGTGAACACAGTGCTTAAAAGAAAATAAAAATGCTCATGTGACACTAAAATAACAAATATTTATTGGGTATTTTCTATATATGTCAGTGCCTCTTGTTTTTCATTGTTTTAGTGAATAGGTTGCACACATAAACAGACTAGATACAAATTCCCTATAGCGAGCCAACTATATATGAGTAAAAGATATAGGATGCTGGAAAATAAATGCTACTTACAAAAGAAAAATGAGTAGAATGCCAAATGTCAGAATGTTGCTTTCTGGAATGAAATTCAGTTTTAAGCATTTGTGGAAGAAAATCTCAATGTACCATTTGAACTAGACTTAAAGTTCTTGAAGAGCAGGGAGGTTGCTGTGTGGTTATTGGCCTGAGGTGACACTGTCACCAGAGAAGATAGGTTCCTCAGAAGTGGGGCCTGGTGGGGGGCAATGTCAACTCATGACCAGCAAGGTTCTTGACACACATGATAGAAAAGAATTTCAACTTAAGTCAGCAGAGGCACACAGATTTGCTTAGGAAACCCAGGACTGTGCGTTCAAGGGAGAATGCAGGCCATTTTGGGGTTCTTAGGTTCTTCTTTTAAAGGGAAGTTGGTGGAGGGGAAGGGCTGTGAAGACGGTATCTGTCTGGTCATTCTCAGGATCCCTAGCTGATGTGGTTTCCATTATCTGATCCCATTGGAAAGTCCCCCGAATTACAGGTTTCTTAAAATGTTATAGCTCTCTTCTCACAAACTACTTATTGGTAGGGCTACTTAGTAGTATATAAAGTAATTATTCTAAGTGAGTGAATTTATAGTTATCTTTAAGATTTACAGATTTCCCAGAAATTTTGGAGTGACAGATCTGGGAGAGACTGGTTTGGGGAAGTGACAGGCCTGGAAAGGTATGAGGAACTTCAGATTAAAATTACATTTCCTTGTCCTTCCCTCATGTCTCCTTCCTACCTGTTTCTAACTATCTCTGTCCTACCTCAAGACCATGCTTAGAATGGTCCCAGGTGGACAAAGGAGCGTGGGGTTGAAGTTCAGGTGAGGAGGGGAATGCGAAGAAATGAGGATGGTAGAGAGGAGAGGGTGGAGGGTGGGAGGAAGATCAGCTAGCGTAAGGATTTCAGAGGTTTCTATGAAAGAAACTAGGCCACCCTGGGAGTCTTTGAGTCAAGTTTGATGTAATAATAAGATTTGTTTTTTATTTGATTGTTTGATTGATTTCAACACTGGAGATTTAACCCAGACATACTCTACCACTGAGTTATATCCCCTGCTCTTTTTTTATTTTTTATTTTGAGATAGGATCTCCCTAAGTTGTGCAGGCAGGCCTTAAATATGTGATGCTCCTGCCTCAGCCTCCTGGGTAGCTGTGATTACAGGCATGTGCCACCAGACCTGGCTCAGGATCTATATTTTAAAGTGATCACTAGGCTGCTTCACTGTAGGAACTTGTTTGGGATAAGGCCAGGACAAGGACCTGATTAAAAGGCTTCATCAGTAATCTCAATATATTAGTCAACTTTTTCTCATTGGCCAAAATACCTGACAAGAACAACTTAGAGGAGGAATAAATTATTTGGGGCTCACAGTTGCAGAGGTTCAGTCCATGGTTAGCCAACTCCATTGCTGTGAGCCCAAGATGAGGCAGAACATCATGGCAGAAAGGTGTGGCAGAGGAAAGCTGCTCAGCTCATTAGTCAGAAAGCAGAGAGAGGTGGGGTGGGGGAGTGAGGAACAAAATATAACTACCAAGAGCATACCTCCAGTTACCTACTTCCTCTAGCCATGCCCCATCTGCCTTCAGTTACCATCCAGTAATCCATTCAAATTATTAATCCTTCAAATTGAGCTGGGCGCGGTGGCGCAAGCCTGTACTCCCAGCACTTTGGGAGGCTGAGACAGGAGAATTGCGAGTTCAAAGCCAGCCTCAGCAACGGCAAGGCGCTAAGCAACTCAGTGAGACCCTGTCTCTAAATAAAACACAAAATAGGGCTGTAGATGTGGCTCAGTGGTCGAGTACCCCTGAGTTCAATCCCCAGTACCAAAAAAAAAAAAAATCCTTCAAATTGATTAATCCACTGACGAGGTTACAGCTCTCATAATCTAATCATTTCACCTCTAAACATTCCTCCATTGTGTACCACATGAGCTTTTCAGGGGACATTTCATATCTCAACCATCACTCTTATTTCACCAGAGAAAATGGAAGTTTACACTAGGGTGTTAGAGATGGAGATATAAATAGTGGTCAATTGTTGATATACTTTGAAAATGTAGACAAGACCATGTGTTAAAGGATTGTGGATGTAAGAATAAAAAAGGACTCAAGGATAAATCTACGTGTTGGCTTGCACATTTAAAAAGATGGAATTATCCACTGAGATGAGGAATTCAGGTAAAGCAATTTGGGGGATAGCAGGAGTTCAATGTTGGGTACATTAAATCTGAAATATTTATGAGATACCCAAGTGGAAAAGTCTATTAGATATTCAAGTACAATTGTTTACTAGATGTCAAAGTAGAAATGAATAGTGTGGAGTGTATCAAACAGGCAAGGGATGGAGATATGCATTTACATCCAAGAGACAGTGCATGGTCATCAGGGGAGATAGAGTACCAAGGATACAGTGGTGCACTAAAAATTCAAGAGGTAGAAAAAGAGGAATAAGAAAAGAGACTTGATCAGAAGAGGACAGAGAAGTCAGAGAGTACCAAGGGATGTAGTGAGTATCAAAGAAAGAGAGAGATCAATAGAAGGGTGGGATCAAGTATGGTGAGGGCTGAGGAGTAATTGCTGTCTCAAGAAACTGAAGGTTATTGGTGACTTTGACAGAGTTAGTTTCATCCAAGTGTGGATGATGGCTTGTGTAGAATGAATTTAATGGAGACTGGATAGAAAGGACATGGTTAAACTGAGTTTAGACAGCTCTTCAAAGAGCAAAAATGAGCAACAGAAGAGAGCCCTGGCTGATGAGGAGGTGAGTCAGGGGAGGGTTTTCCTCCCTCCCTCCCTCTTTCTCTTCCTTCCTTCCATAACAGGGATTGAACTCAGGGACACTTGACCACTGAGCCACATCCCCAGCCCTATTTTGTATTTTATTTAGAGATAGGGTTTCACTGAATTGCTTAGCACCTGAGGCTGGCTTTGAACTTATGATCCCCCTGTCTTAGTCTCCTGAGCTTCTGGAATGACAGGTGTGTGCCACTGTGCCCAGCTGGTTTTTGTTTCCAATGAGAGAAACAGTATGCTTCTGTGGTGATTAGTGCTATTGTATAGTTGGGACAAATTGTTATGTAAGAGAGGATAAAGTGAGGAGGCAAAATTCTTGAGTGGGTGAGAGAGAATGGGATCTAATGCCCAAGTGCAATAAATGGCTAGCTCATTATTACAGCAGGTGGACAGGTGGAGCATGTGGATGCTGGCCCTGTAGGTAGCAGGTACATGTGGCGGAAGCAGAAGGCAAAATTGGGCACTAGAATGAGATGAAGGGAGAAGTAAAACATTCTTTTTGAATTATGCTGAAAAACTTCATAAATATATGTAGGATTTTTATTGTTGTATATTATATGAATTGTGCTGAAATGCTTTTACATCAAATCTTGTTTAGCTTTAGCTTATTCTTGGCCTTTTTTGGGAGTAGAACTTTGGGCCAACATACTTTTTTTCTAATAGTATTTCTTTTTTTTTAGAGAGATTATAAAAGCAAATAAGCATTTTTATTTTTGACTATAAGAATACATTTTTTAAAAATTTATTTATTCTATTGAGGTTTACATGATAGCATAGTGCATTTTGATTCATTGTATACAGATGGAGCACAACTTTTCACTTCTGTGGTTGTATGTGATGTAGAATCACAACATACATGCAGTCATACATAAAGCTAGGGCTATGATGTCCATCATATTCCACCATCTTTACTGTCCCCCTGTCCACTCTCCCTCCAACCCCTGTGACCACAGTTTGCAGGTAAATGAATGGAGCTGGAGAATATAATGCTAAGTGAAGAAAGCCAATCTCAGAAAACCAAATGCTGAATGTTCTCTGATAAGTGGATGCTGGTCCATAATGTGAGGGAGGACATGAAAAGAATGGAGGAACTTTGCTCTAATAGTATTTCTAAGTGTCTTGCTGTCTTGGAATTGTGTTCTGTCACTTTCAGAAAAAGGAGTATGCTCTGTGTTTGATATTTATTCTACAACTTACATATCTTATAACTTACTGTTTGTGAATGACTTTTAGTCAGTTGGCATTAATTTTTATTGTAACATAGTCTTGATTTTTTATTAGAGAATTGTAATTATACATAGCATTTGGGGTCACGCTGACAAAATTTTACATGCAAGGAATTTCATTTCAATCCCCATTCTTGCCTCTGTCTTCCTATTCTTCCTCTACTGATCTTCCTTTCACTTCTTTCTTTATTTTTGTGTGGTACTTTCTACCCAGACATAAAGGTGAAATTCCCTTTGGTATCTTTATCTCTGTATATAACACAAATTTGTTAGGTTCATTGAATGTTTTCCCCTTTCCTTCTTCCACCCCTCTCATTCTTCTCCTTTTACTCCTCTGATATTCCCTATATCTTTATGGTATCCAAACCCCTCCCCATCACCTATTTCTTATTCTGCTCTAGCTTCCAATTTGATCTCTAGATCAAATGGATCTTTGATTTTCTAAGTCTGGCTTATTTCCTGTAGCATGATTTTCTCCATTTTCATCCATTTAATGGCAAAGTCCATTATTTCATTCTTCTTATGGCTGAATAGAACTCCATTGTGCATATATACTATATTTCCTTGATCCATTTATCTATTAACAGGCATCTGGGTTGATTCCATAATTTAACTATTGTGAATTGTACTGCTATAAACATTGAACTGTAGTATGTTTATTTTAGGTCTTTTCCATAAATACTGAGGAGTAAAATAAGTGGGTCATATGGTGGTTTAATTCTCAATTTGGAGGGAATTTATATTCTGCTTTTTAGAGTGGTTGTACTAATTTGCAGTCCCACCAACAATGTCTGAGTGTACCTTTTCCCCTTATCCTTACTAGCATTTACCATTATTCATGTTCTTGATAATTGCCATTTTGACTGGAGTGACATAGAATTTTAGTGTACTTGCTGCATTTCTGTGATTACTAGAGATATTAAACATTTTTCCATGTATTTGTTGATCACTTATATTTCTTGTTTTGAGAAATTGCTGTTTAGTTTTTTTGACCATTTATTGATTGCGTTATTTATTTTTATTGCATTGAGATTTTTTTATATGTTGGATATTAATCCCCTATCAGAGGAGTAGCTGGCAAAGATTTTCTCCCATTCCATAGGTTCTCTCTTCATGCTCTTAATCATTTCCTTTTATGTGCAGAAGCTTTTTATTTTGAGGGCATCCACTTATTGACTCTTGGTTTTATTTCTTGAGTTTGAGAGGTCTTATTGAGGGAGTCAGTGCCTGCATCAATACGATATAGCGTTAAGCCTAAATTTTCTTCCAGCCGTTGCAACATTTGTGGTCTGCTTCTTAAGTCTTTGATCCAGTTTGCTTTGACTGATGTGCAGGGTGAAAGATAGGGATCTAGTTTCATTCTTCTGCATATGGATATCCAGTTTTCGCAGCTCCATTTGTTAAAAAGGCTGTCTTTTCTCCAACAAATATTTTTGGCACCATTGTCAAGTATCAGATGGCTGTAAGGGTGTGAGTTTGTCTCTATGTTTTCTGTTATGTTCCATTGATCTTCATGCCTATTTTGATTCCAATACCATGTTGTTTTTGTTACTATAACTCTGTAGTACAATCTCAGATCTGGTGCCTCCTGCATTGCTCAGGATTGTTTGGGGTATTATGGGTCTCTTATTCTTCTTAATGTATTAAGGATTGGTTTTCTAGTTCTGTGAAGCATGTCATTGATTTTTTGGATGGGGATTGCATTGAATTTGTATATTGCTTTTGGTAATATGACTTTTTTAACAATTTTGCCTTTCCAAGAACATGGGAGTTCTTTCCATCTTCTGAGTTCTTCAATTTTGTTCTTCAGTGTTCTATAGTTTACATTGTAGGGATATTTTACCTTCTTGTTTAGATTAATTTATACATATTATTGTTGTTGTTGTTGTTGTTATTGAGGTTATTGTGAAGTGAATGGTTTTCCTGATTTCTTTCTCAGATGAATCACTGTTGGAGTATAGAAAAGCTATTGATTTATGAGTGTTGCTCATGTATCCTGCTATTTTGCTAAATACATTTTTAAGCAGTTATAGAAGTCTGGATATAGGATCATGTCATCAACAAACAGTAGTAGTTTGACTTCTTTTCCAATTTGTATCCCTTTTATTTCCTTCTCTTGCATGATTGCTCTGGCTAGAGTTTCAAGGACTATATTAAATAGTAGTAGTGAGAGTGGACAACTTTATCTTGTTCCTGATTTTAAAGGAAAACCTTTCTATTTTTGTCTTTTCAGTATGATGTTGGCTTTAGGTTTGTAGTATATAGCCTTTATAATGTTGAGTTAAGTTCTTTCTATCTTCAATTTCCCCAGTGTTTTGAGCATGAATCATTGCTCTATTTTATCAAAGGCTTTTTCTGCATCTATTGAGATGATCTGATTCTTGTTCTTAATTCAATTTAAGTGCTTAATTATAATTATTGATTTGTATGTTGAACCAACCTTGTATCTCTGTGATGAAGCAGACTTGATTATGTTGTATTATCTTTTTAATGTGTTTTTGAATGTGGTTTGCTAATATTTCATTAAGGATTTTTGCATCTATATGCAACAGGGTTATTGGTCTCTAGTTCTTTCTTTGGTAGGTCTTTTTCTGGTTTTGAAATCAGGTTTATACTGGCTTCATAGAAGATGTTTGAGAGTATTACCTCCTTTTCAATTTTGTGGAATAATTTGAGATAGACTGTTACTAATTCTTCTTTAAAGGTCTGGTAGAACTCAACTAAAAACCCAAAAGCTCCTGAGCTTCTCGTTGTTGGTAGACTTTCAATTACTGTTTCAATTTCATTACTTTATCTCAGTTTATTTAGGTTTTATATATCTCCTGTTTCAATTTGGACAGGTCATATGTGTCTAGAAATTTGTCAGTGTCTTTTAGATTTTGCATTTTTTGTTGTTTAAATTTCCAAAATAATTTCAAATGATCCTCTGGACTTTAGAAGTGTCAGTAGTAATAGCCCACATTTCATCTCCAATTTTGTTTGTGGTTCTTCTCTTTCTTTTAGTTAGTTTGACTAAGGATTTGTCAATATTATTTATCTTTTTGAAGAACCAACTCTTTGTTGCATTGATTCTACGTATTGTTTTTATTCTCATTTTCATTAATTTTTGGCTCTGATCCTTATTATTATTGTCTTCTGCTGATTTGGGAGTTGGTTTGTTCTTTTTCTAAGACCTTGAGGTGGAGAATAAGTATGTTTATCTGGACCTCTCTATTTCTTTAATGTACACAATGCAATGATTTTCCCTGTTAGTACTGTTTTCATACTGTCCCAACATTTTTGATATGTTGTATCTTTTTTTTTTAATTTTTTTCTATGAATATCTTGATTTCTTCTTTGCTCCATTCTTCATTTAAGAGAGAATTGTTTACTCTCCAACTGTTTATATGGTTTCTTTATCTTTCTTGCTGTTGATTTAGTATTTCATTTCATTATTGTCTTATATGATGCATGAGATTACATTGATTTTTTTTTTATTTTGTAGCATTTATATTGTGAGCTAGAGTGTGGTCTATGTTGGAAAAGGTTCCATGAGCTCCTGATAAGAAGGTAAATTCAGCAGTTTGGGGGTGAAATATTATGTAAATGTCTATTAGATCCATTTGATTTCTAGTATAATTTAGATTGGTTATATCTTTATTGATTTTAGGCTTGATGACCTGTTATTGGTGATAAGCATCTGCTGAAATCACCCAATATTATTGTATTGGGGTCTATCTGGAATTTAATGCCAAGGAGTATATTTTAAATGTAACTGGGTGTGTTGACATTTGGTCCATATATGATTTTTATTATTATTATTCTTGTTGGATTGCTACCTTTACCAGGATGTAATGGCCTTCTTTGTCTCCTCTAATTAATTTTTGTTTAAAATTAGTTTTGTCAGATATGAGATTAGCTTCTATGGCTAATCTCTTGCAAACAGCGTATAGTTGTATCTTATTTTTCAATCCATTCTGCTAGTCTACATCTTTTAATTGAGGAGTTGTGACCATTTATAAATAGTGTAATTATTGATATATTTTGGTGGTTTTCAGCCATTTTGATCTTTTGTTATATTTAATCCTATCTTGATTCTCATTTATATGATTTGTCTTCTATTGATCTTCATCAATAATTTGTTTTTTGATTCCTCTTTGTGCAATTTATCTTTAAGAATTCCTTGTAGTCTGGCTTGGTTGTCATATATTCTCTTAGTTTATGCTTTTCATGGAAAGTTTTTACTCCCTCATTGTATATGAAAGAAAGTTTTGCTGAGTATAGAAATCTTGGTTGGTTATTTTTTTTCTTTTAGATCTTGGGATATTTTATTCCAGGCTTGCCTTGATTTTATTGTCTGAAGAGAGAAGAAGTGAGGCTAGTTGTAATGCTTATATATGTGAACTGATGTTTCTCTTTTGCAGCTTTTAATATTCTTTCCTTATTTTCTATGTGAGACATTTTGATTAAGATGTGTCTTGCAGAACTTCTCTTCTAGTTAGGTCTGTTTGGGGTCCTCTATGTCTCCTATATGTAAATGTCTATGTCATTTCTGGTATAGGAAAGTTTTTTGTGACTATCTCATTGAAAATGTTCTTAATGCCTTTAGGTTGTATCTCTTCTTTTCCAGTGATTCTCAGATTTGTTCTCTTGATGTTGTCCCAGAGTTCCTGTATATTCTGATCATGTTTCATTATTTTCCCTTTGTTATATTCTGCTTTTTCAATTTTATGTACCCTGTCTTCAAGGCTTAAGGTTCTATCTTCAAGGGCTAAAGTTCTATTTTCTATGCAATCTAATCTGTTGGTGATGCTTTCATGTGAATTTAAACTTTGATTCATTGTGGCTTTCATTTCCAGTCATTCTGATTGGTTTCTTTTCAATATTTCTATTTGTTCATCAAAATGGTCTTTCATCTACTGTATTTACTCTCTTAATCAATTCCTTAGATTTTCTTTTAGTTCAATGAACATTTTAAAAATCAGGTTTTTATAATTTTCTCTGGAATTTTAGCTTCTTTGTTTTCTGTGGGATCCTTTCTTGGGGAAGTGCGAATTTTGGAGGCAGATTTGTTTGCCTATTTCCTCCTGTTTTCAGAGGTCCTGAACTTGTGCATCAATTGAGGTGGATTCCCCTTCCTCTTTGATATGCTTGTCCTTATGTGTGTAGTTTATTGTAGGATTTGTCTCTCTCTCTCTCTCTTTTTTTTTTTTTTTTGTATATGCTGGAGTGTGGGGCAAAATTCCACTCTGGTTGTTATTCCTTGGGGCTTGGTTATTGGTTTGGGGTTTTTGTTTTCCAATTTCTATGAAATGAAGTAATGTTTAGGCTCAGGTGGGGCTAGATCTTGTGTGGGGCAAGCTTTACTATTATTGGGCTGGGTTGTGAGAATTTCTCAGTATCAGTGTCTCTGCTCTGTAATTTTGAAATATCCCAATCACTTTTCCCCTTAGAGGAAGGTGAAGCCAGAAATGGCGTTAATATCAGTAAGAAATACATAGTTTTAAGATAAATAACTACCATCTACTTTGACATCTGTAACATTAATTCCACCTATTTGGGAATGTTGGGATCAGCATTTATTATCAGTACCAGAGACACAAAGCAGTGGGCTAGATCAGACATTCAATGTCCGTTGTCTACTATTTCGTCCACTCTATTAATAGTCACATCAACCTGAATGGGGTATGAATTACCCAAACTATATAATTCCATTATTCATTGGGGTTACAGTTTCTTAAGTAAAGAGAATGGAAGGTGAGAGAAGTTTGAAATACTTTTAAAGATTCATCAAAGGAGAGGCAGGGAGTAAGAGGCAGATGTTGGCTGACTGAGAGGAAGGACGCACTTCCCAGTAGCTCCTCAGCCTCAGACTCAGCCTGAGACTGCTCTTCATAGTTTGCCTTTAAATGTCAGAGCACTTTGCAACTAAACTCTTAATAATTTTAGATCAAAACAAACCAAATATATCAAAGGAGAATTAATCAGAATAATTACTTCAGTCACAGATCACACCATGTGATGATAATAGAAAAGGCAGAATCTTGCTGTCATAAAATAATGAAATCATAAAAACAATAATAAATTATAGTATAATAACATATGAAAATTTGCCAAATAATGATTAAACTCCTATGAGCAAAATAGGAGCCAGTGCATTCAGATAAATGCTGGAATAAAAAGGCAAGTAGTTCTAACACATGCTAAACTAACTAGCCAGGCATTTGGATACACACAGAAATGCAATGGCTCATCTGGTCTCATGAAGAGAAAGACGCTTATAAAAAGCATTCTGAAGGTATCCTTATGCTTTATTCTCAGATTTACCTCACCACAGAGGCATTAAATATAAATAGTGATATTGTACTTTTATTGGTAAACTGAAAAGTAGTTGTTAAAACACCACAGATCAATGGTTCACACTTCGCAGTAACATTTTAGCAGGAGAGCAAATCCCTATACATATTTGGAGTTATGTGTTAAAAAAAAATTGCATACTGTGTAAAAGCTTGCTAAACAAATAACATTAAATGGAAGAAATTGAATTCCTTCCCCAGACATGAAAATGTATTTTGTTACTATAAATAAAGAGCAAATGTCTATGCTGTAGCATTCTTTGCTATGATACATTTCCTTTAGTTTTCCCTATGAATCCCAAATTCACCAACATGAGCAAATATATCAAATCCAATACCCTATCCATAATTTATTTGGCAGCTATGTGTTTTTTCTTCTGTTTCTCTCTTTTGGAGAATTATTCCTGAGCTTAGTGCATAATGCAGGTAGTACTGAAGAAAGCCAGAGATAAACAAATCTCAAACACAGATTCAAGTTGTTGACCAAGTAATGATAAAGCAAACCATTTCAAAAGGTGATCTATGCTGAAGTCTCAGTACCTTAAGTAAATTGTTTTTCAGTGATGGGGATTGAACCCAGGGCCTCACACATGCTAGGCAAATGCTCTACCACTGAGGTACATCCCAGTTCACAATTTACTAGTTTTAAAATACTATGCATATAATAACAAAAGGAATTCGTATCACCCCAGATAATAGGTATGTATACTATGCAATATTTTGCTGGTGAATATGGAGTAGTAATTCATAGAGCCTTGAAGCAATCTATGTAGGATAAATAAATCAGTGAGAAGTGTTTAAACAATTTTAGATTTGTTTTGTAAATATTAATTCTTTTATAACTATTAAGCACTTGATGATCAAATTGTTATTAGAAATATTTCTTGTGCAGCCATTTGGGTTTCTCTTTGTTGTGCTCATCCACTAAGGTTAAGGATAATTAACCTGTCAAGAACTAAGTCAGAGCTTTAGAAATTATTACTGTACAGATTAAAAAAAGTATAAGCAACCAGTTCTTCAGTAGAAGATAGCATATATTTTAAATATACATGACATGAAATTATAGTATATTTAGCAATGGTCAAGTCCATTGATGACCTAGAGATTTGTTCATTTTGATCTTTTGTTTTCTATTATGATCTATAACCTGTATGTTATATTTGTTTGCATATCTTTGTTATTACACAAAAATATTCTTGTGAACAGACAGTATGCTTATTGATCTTAACATTCTAATGTGAGTACACTTATAGCCTTTAGCCTGTGATTCAGGAATTGTCAAACGTATGTTACCCGCTGACCAATGAGTGAGAGACAACTGGGTAGGTCCAAAGGAAACAAAAAACAAACTCATATTGGAATCACAGACCACAGAAGGAACATTGACACTTCAGACCTGAACCTACCCAGGTCAATTAATTGCCAAAATTAAAAAATATCACCATTTTATAGCATTTAAATAAACATAGAATCTTGATGTCATATTCAAAACAACCAGAATAAAATATTTTTAAAAAATGATTCATCCTATTGCAAAACCATGAAAACCTCAACTGTTATGGAAAAGACAATGCATACATATACCAAGATGATCCATGTTTGGGAATAACTGAAAAAGACATTAAAAGTACTACTGCAAAAAGGTGATGGCAGCCACAGACACTCTGAAAACATGCCAAAATAGAAATACTCAGTGAAGAAGTAGAAGATGTAAAGAAGAGACAAGCAGTTTACAAAACAACTGTACACAAAGGAAAGAGTGAGTGAACATGAAGCTGCATCAACAAAACTCACCAAATGTGAATAGAGAAAAAAGAACCTGCGAGACAGTAACACAGTAGCTCACATCCATGTTGTTAGAGTTCCTGAAAGAATGTAATTTAAATAAAAGATGTTTGCAAAAACAATGGAAACATCTCAGATTTGACAAGACATTGAAACCACAATTCAGGAAGCTGAGCGAATCATCGGCAGGATAAATCCAGAATGATGTAGGACCAGACACCATTATCAAAGCACTGAAATCTAAAGATGAAACAAAACCCAAAACAAACAACAATGACAACAAACGCCCTGAAGGCAGCCAAGGGAAGGCAGTATATTGCCCATGGGGAACCAGGATTCTAAAGAAGGAAATGTTTTTGCTGGAAGCCATGGGTACCCAAAGAAAAGGCTGATAGGTGTGGGAACTGAAAATAATGTAGCCTGAGAAAAAGGAAAAAGAATAGTCATGCACTGACAACTTTCACCTCCCCCAACAAATGTCTTCCTGGTGCTAATCACAGGCAGGAAGGAATGTCTCACCAGACTGGGATGATAACCTTGGGCAGGCATTGACCTGCAAAAACACAAGATCCCAGACCCAAGAGCTCAACTTCCTGAAAACTAAAACTAACCCTTTCATCGTTTCATTGATTGATGGAACAAACCCCAAATTCCTAAGTGTCCAGGGAAATTCATATGCTAACCAGACCACCTCCCTGGATAACCTATATAAACCCAGTCCTCTCCTTTGTTCGGTGGCTCATTTTCCACTGGGAAAGTGGGTCCACCCCATAGATGTAGTCCTGTTCCTGAATAAAGCCTGAAATGATTTGTGAAGTTTGCTCTCATCCCGGTATTTTTGCACTAACAAATTACTTTTTTTTTAAAGTGCTGAGAAAGACTGTTAACCCAGAATCCTCGGTCCACTAAAAATAAGGAATGAAGATGAAGCAAGACATTCCGAAATAAAGGAAAACTAAAAGAACTTTTAGCCGACAGAGCTGCTCTGGGTAATTGCTAAAGAGAACTTTCCAGATGGAACGGTGATGGTACCGGACTGAACCCTGGAACATCATTAAGGAAGGACACATCAGAAATGGTAAATAGTGAATACTATAACAAACCACTTCTCTCTCAAGTTCTTGAAACTTCATTGAATACCTTCAACATATGTAAATGTGATTTACAAGGCAATTATAGCAAACAAGGAGAATAGTAAAAGTTCCTGTGTACAAACATGGTGATCGTGGTCATGTTTGTACATTAAGGTTAAAGAGGTAAAATATCAGTGCTCAATAGACTATAAGTTAAGAATGACTTCATGGTTCCTAAAGAAACCACTAAAACTATAAAAAACTTATATTGTCAAAATCACAATAAATAAAAAGGAATACTACAAGAATTTCAAATGACACAAAAGTAGCAAAAACTAAAAACAATGGAACACAAAGACAAAAAAGGGGGAATAAAAAGAAGAAAATTAAATCCAAACATATTAATTACATTTAAAACAAATGAACAATAACACCAGTCAAATATAGAGATTGGCAGAATGGAGTTTTTGAACTTGTGATTCATCAAAATTGAAAAAAATCTAAAAATTAATTTTAAATGACTTTTTTCCCCTAGAACCTCTGAAATTGAGACATTTGTTACAATTGGTTTCCAAATATTTTCCCCCTTGTCTCCCTTTTCTCCTTCTGAGATTCCAGTTAGATATGCTGATACACTTGATGTTGTCCCATAGGTCTCTAAGATTCTGAGTTTTTTTTTCAAAATTTTTTTTCTCTCTGTTCTTTATATTGGACTGTTTCTAATGGTCTGAGTTAAAGATTACTCATTATTTTTTTGTGTCATTTTAAATCTACCACATAGCCTATCTGGTGTAGTTCTCTTTTTTTTGTTGTTGTACAACTCTGGAATTTCCGTGTACTTGTTTTCAATAGTTTCTATTGTTTTATTGATATTCCTTATTTTTGAATCATTGTCATTGTAGATTCCTTTATCTCATATAATAAGTTTCCTAAATTTCAAAACCATTTCTATTGTAGTTCCTTTGAAGTCTTTGCTGCTAGTATAACTTCTGGTTTTGTTGGGTTACAGTTTTTGCCTGTTTCTTTTTTACAGTTTCTGAAGATTGTGTTTATACTAGAACACAGTCACATATTCCTGTTTTTTTTGTTTTTTGCATAGCTCAAAATTACATGCAGATGGATATTTCCTATAGTATTGTAGCAACTCTGGACCCTCTTGCTTCCCCTTTGAGGGCTGTTGTTTCTGTTTGTTTACTTATTTATTTTAAAGGTAGCTTGCCTTAACTTAATCTCTGGATTAAGATTGCAGTCACTGTTGTTATTATTATGGTTGTAATTTGACTTTCTGGGTTTTCACTTCTTTGTGATCAGCCATTGATTCGTGACATGTTGTAATGTTGTATGTGACTGTGGAGGAAGATGGCTCCACCCTCTGCTCATTATGTATCAGTGTATCAGAGTGTCAGTTTTAAAGTACATTAAGGTTTGGGCAATTTTTATGCTTGCCTCAGTTTCTTATGTTTGTTTAGTCCTCTCAGGTCTCCACTATGTGTATGTATTCCCTTAGAGTAAGACCACGATTTGTGGAGAGATTGTGAAGACTCAGGGTGGTTCTATCAATTTCAGCATCTCCTTAAATTCCTGGCTGTTTCTGTAGTCTACTGTATGATCCAACAGGAAGCAGACTCAGGCCAAGGGAACTGCAGGCTTCTCCCATTGTTTCCTTCTGAGTTTGCTCCCTTGTATTGACAAGGTCTTTGGAGTGGCGACTCCACCTTCTACTCCTGATCCAATCGACCACCTTTAGGCACTTTGTTGTTTCTGAACAGTTGTGGCCAGTAAGCTCACCATGCTGTCCCAGTTGATGTGGGTGATGGTGGAAAACCCAGGCGTAAATGCTACTGATGCTCACAGGTCTCACCTCAAGTTCACCACTTAGTTTGTTTGTTGTTGTGGTTGTTATTATTATTATCTCAGTCCTGCTTCTTCAGCCTCCTGAGTTGCTGGGATTACAGGCATGTGCCAGCATGCCCCTTTTTTGTTTATTTTTAATGAATGAATGCTTCTTGTTTTCTTCCTTGTTTTCAGTTGGTTCCCAAAGAGTTAATATGGTTTTATTGGGCAATTTTGTGCAGTCTTTGAACTGTTCTATAGAAGATGACTTGCCAGATTTCGATGGAGGTTGTATCCTCTTCCATGTTATTTTACTTTGGCATTTGAGTTCAATTGCATTATTCACTCCTTCCATTTGTTGTTACTATTACTATTGTTTTTATTAAATGCTATTTATTTGGCCGACGTTGATTCAAGTTTAGCCTCATCACCACCAATTATTTTCACCATTGCTTTTTGTAAATACCTACTTTTTTTCAAAATTTAATCTCTCTCTTCCTCAAATATAGTCCTTAGGAGTTCTCTTAGAAGAAATCCTGGGAAGTTTATTTATGGCTCTGTCTACAATAGACTGATGGCCTTTAAATGTTTGTTCGACATGAATTTAGTTAGGTGCATAGAGAAATGCACTTCCTACTATTAAAAGTCTAAGTTGGTTCAAATAGGGAATTCATTATGATCAATTTTCTGAACAGGGGAGGCATTTTTAAATCTGGCATCTGTCCATTCATTCAACTGTGAATTCAAAGACTTCACCTATACCTAGTAAAGCAGTACTACACCATGCTTTCTTTTTCTGTTTTTCTCAGACCATTGGTCACTGGAGAATGACAATTTAAAGGACAGTCATTTAACTGGTACATCCTGTAGTTGTACATTTCTCCTGAGTGTTATCCAATTTATATTTGCCAGTTGTTTAAAGCATCACATATGGACAACTGAGTTAACTGACACCCCATTTTTAGAATATTACACTGATACAGATTGGTGTAATGGGAGCCACCACTAATTTAATCCTTAATTAGTTCTGCTTTCCCTTTACTGTTTATCTTTTTCCACATTTACCCTATGAAATTGTCCACTGTATAGAAGCAGACAGAAAGAATTGGGGCATGAAACTGGCTGAGGTGTTTTTTTTCATGATAGTCATTCATTTTTGCCAGCCTGAAAGAAAGATGTGCTTAGACCTCAAGGAGTAAATACTTGAGCTGATACCTAAAGATGTGTAGATGCTACACAGTTGTTTACTTGGCTGTAACAAATTGTGATTGTTTCCTGTGATTCTAAAAGTTCAGAATTGTATCATTGGGAATTGTTCTCTTACCTAGTTCTCAGGAAACTAGGCAGTGCTGCCTTGCTAGTTACTAAGGATGCTGACCTGGGATCATCAATTAGCTAACTGAGAGTTTCAACTGCCTCCTTGCTCTTTTAAGTGTTTAATACCCATCGAGTTTGAGTCACCTGTGGCTATCATAAGTCCAAATTCACTATTTAGCACACATCTGACCAAATATGTATTTGTAGGATTAGACAAGGTGAGAAGACATAAGGAGTGATTAGTGTAGGACTTCTACCAATGACAGCAATCTACAATGGCACATCATCCTACCCTGGGTAAGTGTATAGGGCAGATGAGAAATGAGGAAAAGAGAATATCTTGAAGACCATTTGAGTGACTAAACCAAGAGTAATGGAGGAGGCTATTAAATAGATATGCATATACATATACTTTTTCCCATGTTTAAAGAGCATGCTGTCATTTATGAAATTGAAAACAGCAGCCAGTTTCATGTTTTAACAGTTTATAGCATATTCTTTGACAGTGCTTAAAATTTTTACTAAAAAAGAAAAAAAAAACATATTTTTTTCTTTTGTGGATGTCCCAGACAGCTGTTAAGCAATTGCAAAATTTTTAGTGATCCCTGAAACATACTTTACATGAAGAAAATGTTTTTTCTTTAGGGGAAAAGGTACAATAAAAATCAATTTTATTCTTGCATTCTCCTTGGACTTATAATATTTTAGTTGTCTTCCTTTTTATTAAAACTCTGAATTTTTATCAGCTGAAAAATTGGAGCATAGAAATATTTTCTGCAATATTTGAATTGCTAATTAACTGTGGGATTTATTTTAGGGTTGTAGTTTCTGAAACAGTGGAAATAACAGCTGTGACTATTCATGTTGTGCATTTGAGACTCCATACTCTTAGGCAAAATGAAATGTGTAGAGTACAAAATAGCCCATCTCTAATGTGGGACACTAGAAATTTTTATGCATTTCTTTCTATGTTGGGAAAAACTGACTGAAGTTCTTATTCTGCTGTTAATCACAAAACATTTCTTTCTGGGTCTTTCTCTTTCAGTCTCCCTCCTTGCTGTCCCTCTCCTTCCTATCCAAGAGGACTATGGGATAGTATAATGCATTTCTTTCATCATTAACACTATAGAAACCTATTGTAAATACAGAGAGCAATTCTACAGAGTAAGTATCAAAGTGTTTGTAATATAAATCTACATTTTAAAATGAGGATTCTGTGAAAGTTCCTTAAGTTTTCTTACATTTCCATAAAAACAGATTATAAGTATAATCTTATAATTATAAGTAGGACAAAGTAATGATATCTAAAAGAAACAAAAACAAAAAACACACATTTATTGGATTTGGGATTTTGCTTTTTGCTACTATGTATTCACGGGGATTCCTTAAACTGTGAGTCTTTGTCTTGCTTTATCTACAAAATAGAAATAATAACAACTGCAGCACAGTTACTTAATCTTTCTAAAGACATGTAAGATAATTCATATGGAAGTAATTTTCTAAAACTTTATTGTGGTAGAAGTTACATAGCATAAACTCCATCTGTTTTAAGTTCACAATTCAACGGCTATTTGTGTATTTACAGAGTTTTAGGAACAGCATTATGATCTCTTTTTAAAGTAAAATGGTTGCTTGGTTGTTAGAATTTTGAAGATGAGTCTTCCTGTTTCCTGCCCCTTGATTGTTCCAACACTGATCTAGGAAGAGCTGAAGGGCTCCCCCTCAGCTGATCACAAAATCCTTCAACAGTGAAAAGTTTTCTGTGGCTGGTGACTGAAGAAGTTAGAGAGATTCAAAGACAGAGAAATTTGATATGAAAGATTTTTCCACTGCTGAAATGGGGGTTGCCTGGGAATAGGAATCAAGAATGGCCTCCAGGAGCACTGCCAGTGCTCAGCAAGGAAATGAGCCTTCAGTTCTTGAAATAAGAATTGGAGTTCAAGTAGTGTGGGAGGAAGAGGCAGTGTATGCTAGCAGATGGCTGGGAAAAGAAAGTAGTGGAAAAAGTAGCCAATGAGGGGCAATTTTTAAAATTTAGATATCTCCCTGGGATACTTAGAGCTTAATTCCTTAGGGAAACTGGAGGACTTGGCAAAGTTAAGTCTCAGACTTATATCACCCAAGAGAGGAGTGGGCAGGGATATAGCATACATCTCCAGAGAGCCATGATTGAGTATGCTCCTTGTGCTGGTCAGTTTTTTGACCCGCTGACCAAAATACCAGACAAGAGCAACTTAGAGGAGGAAAGTTTATTTTGGTTCATGGTTTCAGGCGTTTAGTCCATGGTTGACCTACTGTACTACTCTGGGCCTGAAGTGAGGCAGAACATCATGGCCGAAGGGTATGGTGGAGGAAAATTGCTTAGCTGATAGCAGCAAGGAAGGAGAAAGAGAAAGAGTGAGAATCCAGGGACAAATATAAACCCTAATAGCACACCACAGTGGCCTACTTCCTCCAGCCATGCCCCACCTCCCTACAGTTATCTCCCAGTAACTCATTCAAATTATTAATCTACCAAATGGATTAATCCACTAATGAAGTTACAGCTCTCATAATCTAATAATGTCACCTATGAAAGTTGCTCCATTGGATGAACATGTCAGGAGATACCTTATATCCAAACCATAACACTTCCTGAGGGTATGACGAACTGGCTGTTCTGGTCTTCCCTGCTCATGAGCGAAGTACCTCTCTAGGGTTTTGAGACAAACACAATTCAGAGAGATGCAGAAAGACACTGACAGTGAGAAGTCACAGGGACACATTAGGGTCTGAGGTGTTGACAGTTTCTACTAGAGATTTATTATATTTTTCCATTTTCATTTGGAGCACTACATTGGTTAAGTAAACCATGTTGTATGATTGTGGGGAATTACTTTTTTTCCTGTTATGACTCCTCCTTCTGGTGAGCTCTTCCTGTTTGGTTGGTTATTGGATGACAGCTATGGAAGTCCTGATGTGGACAGTTGATGCAAATAAAATCTTGCTTGGCTAGGGCACATGTACCAGATTATGCACCTTTACCCTGCTATTTAGTGTACACGCTTGTATCTCCAACATTTGCATTCCTTTCAGTAGTTTTTGCTCTATTTCTCTCAAAATTGTAGGCTTCCTGGTTCCTAAATGAATCCAGAATTCTGCTATTTGGATTCTTTGGTGTTATTCTTTGGGTTATCTGATTCTTAGAAAGAATTCTTGCTTCTTTGATGTTATTTAACACTCAAGATTGGGCAGGTTAGACCTTTTCTCCTGGTATACATTTTCTGACTTCTAACTACCCTTGAATGTATACCCAATTTCACTTTGCCCACAAAACTGGAGGAAATTGATGGCAGAATGAATCCTTGCTTACCATTCTGGCAGGTGTCAAAGGTAGTAGCTGAGGTGGGAGTGTGAAGAATGTCAACAGTTTCCTTCTACACATATAATTAGTTGAGTTTCAGAGCTAAGAACAGCATTTATTTACTCTAAAAAGAACTACTAAAATATCCCATGCAGTCCATATACATAAATAGAGGAATGGTTAAAGGAAATAGTAACAAATGACTCCTTTGGAAACAAGGTATTTGTATAATATGCCAAACTCCAAATTATGCAGCATTCTAAAAGTAAATTCATTCTAAAAGTAAATCACCTTGTTTCTTCAAGAAATAGAAAAACATAGCTCTCTGCATAAACATACATAGAGATATGAACAAGCTCCTTCATTGTAGCAAAGCTTGCAATATTAAAAAGAGAGAACACTGAAAACAATTTAAATCAATATATATGTGGCTAATTAAATCTTATTGTCCTAACAAAAGGAAAATGTAAAAGTAATTGAAAAGATTATGCATTACAGGATGGTTTGATCTCTGAGAAGTAGCATTGGAAGGCAAAACACATGTTGCAGGAAGAGGTGTGGAGGCTCCTCTCCTTGCCAAGTTCCTGCCATTCATTTTGCTTCTTGAACTCACTACTCAGAGCTGGCTGCAGCTTTTTTTTTGTTTTTTTTTTTTTTGTTTTTTGGTACCAGGGATTGAACTCAGGTACTCAGTGAGTTGCTTAGCACTTTGCCACTGCTGAGGCTGGCTTTGAACTCCTGATCCTCCTGCCTCAGCCTCCCAAAGTGCTGGGAGTACAGGTGTGCACTGCCGCACCCAGCTCTGGCTGCAGCTTTGTATCTGTTGTTGGCTCCCTCTGGGGAGACCTGGCTCTAGTTACATGATTCCATTTCTTTATTTAGACTTTTGAGGTTCTAAATGGTTTAGAACCTTCTCCTCCAACACATTTGAACTATTTTCCCTTTTTTTTAAGTAGTTTTTACTTCATGAAAGCGTATTGTGGTTTTATTTTTTCTGTCCCCCAATAGATAAATTCAATTCTTAGATGATTCCTTAGCACATAGGAAGTGCCAAAATACTGGGTTGTTTAATGAATATTTTATGTCATGTGTAAAAAAGTAGAAGATGATCATTTGTCTGTGAATACTTACGTAATAATGACACAAACTTGTGTATAAGACTGAAAAGTCAGATTCCTCATGGCTCTACATTTGCCTCATGCCAGACTCACTTGCTCAAAGAAGAGCCCTGGCCATTATGCACCCTGTCTCCTCACCTCAACTGTGCAAGGGAAGGGTGGGTGCCTCATGTGAGCCCTTTAAATGTCTTCCTAATCTGAAAACTTAACAGCAGGTTTGCTGATGTCAGGGTTAGGTATAGCGAGGTTATAGGTACTCTGGTGATTGTTAGTCTGCATATTTGGGGGTAAATGAACTATTTCCCAATGAAGATGATTAGACAGAGGAAGTAAAAAGAATCAGAGGCTGGCTGTTGGTAAAGTGCTGACTTTTTTCCCTCTTGTCTTGCTTTAAATTAACCTTTTTACTGCCTTGTTGATGAAAAAGTACATTTAGCTTTATGTGAAAGTGAGCTATAATGAAGATATGGAAATAAAAGAAAGGAAAGTGCTCACACAAAATTAAATTGTTGACCTTAAACCACCAGTAAAGTAAATTTTCTGGCAGCGGCCTTTTCTGTTTTAAAGTGGAAGTCACTACCTATATACTGAAGTAAAACAGAAAAAAAAATTAAAATTTAATTCCTTCTCACCAAAATTGGAAGGGTTATTTTATAAATTTGATGATGAATAAATAAACATAGAATATAGGCTGTTTTATTAAATTGTAATCAATACAGGAAGAAAATGCTGCATTATGGTTATACAACTATTCATCGTTCGAATTTCATTTGGAAATCTGTATGAAAACTGCCTTAGTAGTAATGTTAAGCCAAACAAACATTACTTCTGATTAAACTTCCACATTTGCTTTTTTTAGTTTGTTTTTGAAGAGTGTTCCAAGCAAAGAGAAAAGTTGAGGAAATGTCTCATCTCTTTGAAATCGAAGACGGAAGCAAAGCTACCATTCCCAGCCTCTCAGATGCAACCTCGGGATTCTGAATGAGGCAGTGATACCGCCGGTTACCGTGATGAGTTCTGCTTCTCCACATGCTGAACTTTGAACATTAGAGAAGCACACCAAGGCAAGCATTTAAGCAGGGTGTACTTAAAAGGGGTGACATAGACTTCTCCTGGGAGGGAGAAGGGGGTCATAGCTGGTATCCTGGTATCCCAAGAAGTACATGAGTTTTGCTTTTTTATATGTCCTAGGCGTCCTTTGTTCTCCTGCTGTCTTCCCCTTCTCTCTCTTCTTCCTGCCTAGTAACTAAGCCCAGGATGTTTGGTGGGATGGCCAAAAAGCACAGGTGGAGGGATCTGGGCAGTAAGGGGATGTAATTAACAACTCCTTGTAGGGAGATATAATCCCTGGGACAGATTACTTTAGCAACAGGTTGGAGCAGGGGAGGTTATCTTGATTAGGGTGGAGGAAGGGCTCTGACAGCTTTAGCATTTCAATACCTCTCCAACTTCCCAGACCCAAATTGGCCTCCTTGATCCAGCTGACTTGATTTACCTGTCTACACTGCCTGCCTGTCTAATTCTGGCTTCAGCAGGATGGGAACAAGGACAAGCAGATATGATTCTGCATATTACCAGGAGAAACAGCATTACAAGGAACAGAACTAATTGTTCTATCTTGCGGCAAGCTTCCAAGAAAAGGCTTCTGGAACAGCTCAGCCATGGTGGACAGGAAGGAGGAATTTTAAGTGTCAGATGCTTTTCACATTCTGACTTGCCTTGGTCCACAGCTGCCCAAAGAAGTTAACTTCTTTGTACTTGCTGGGTTTGGTATCTGGTTCAGCTGGGCAGCCGCTGGGTAAACTGTCATTTCTGTGGCTCTGATTGGGTCCAGCCTGGGCTCTGGACCTCCTGGCATTGGGGCACAGTCCTCAGGATGTGGAGAGGCTGTGATGTCCTGGTTGTGGGATGATGAGGAAGAGTGAGGAGATGGTGCCTAATGGCCAGGGCTCTTCTTTAAGCAAGTGAGTCTGGCCTGGGGCAAAGTTGGAGCCAAGGAAATCTAGAGGGTCACAAAAACTGTGGTGGATGGTATAGGAAATTAGAGACTTTTGAGGGAAAAAAATTAATAGAATTTACTTTAGCTTAAAACTTAAATACGTGGTAATTTCCCTGTGCGTAGGCAGATGAATTCAGTTATTATATGATAAGAAAGAAAATGAGAAGTAACTACTCTTAGTGTTAAAATCAAACACCCCATTTCCCCCCAGGAGAATTCTTTTGTGGAAAAGATCTGAAATTGGGTGGGATGTCAGTATAACCAGCCTAGTGGGTGAGAGTAGTTTCTAGGTTGATTCTTGTAGGGCTATTTGAGAGACTCATGCAAATTACACTTAATGTCTGCAATGTGAGGTCAGGAAGTTTCTTTTCTGATGTAGTGAATTCCTCTTTCACAGAGAGATCTAGAAATGCTCTGTGAGTCTGTGGAGGCTTCTGTATGTCCCTCTGGCACCACTTCTGGTGTTTCTTGGGAGACTATCCGGGACTACCTATTAAGAAATGTCACTAAATGGACCATCTGAGCCAATAACTTGACATGGGTATTGGCATTTTATTTTTGGCAGACTGTCTCAGAAGATCTATTTTAGATGGATTTTTCTCCAAAGCTTCCACAGTAATATGATTTAATAGGGTTAGAATCACCTGTTTCAGGAACAATTAGAAGAGTGAGTGAGGGTTTTAAATGCTGAGAGCAGAGGGGGGAAGTCAGGAGCTCTGCTGCCCCTGACTGACTGCTGGTTTGTGCAGATTCCCTCCTTCCTTTTTGAGAAAGGAAGAGAGAGAATGATATTTAACTCACAGGTTTACTGTGAAAATTAAGTGAGGTGCTTTATATATTATGGCATATGCAAGCCTATGATATGCATTGATTTTTATCTATTAAACAATACTTCCCACAAATTCTTAGTGCTTTGATCTTGATCAATTTTAATCTTTTGCTGCATGCTACTTTCCATGGAATCATAGAATGCTCATCTATTATTTTTTTGTCAAAAATTCCTTAAGTTTCCTATATTGCAATATTTTTGGTGAGTGATCATCTTGATTTCTCATTTCACTCAATGTACTAAGTTGTCTGGCTGACCTTTTTCAGTATCAAATAACCTTTTATTTTACAAAGAATTCCTGCTACATCTCTTATGTGAATTATGTTGTAACTTTTTGGTCATACTAGATAAATTAGATTTTTAATTTATTTGTTCACAACTACTTCCAAGTGACACATATACATTTTTGAAAAATGAAATTTTCTTTATGGTAATGATAAGGAAAAAGAACAAACCTGAATTGCATTATTAAAGTATAATACTTTACATTTTAGTTTTTGAGTCTGATTCACTGATACTTTCAAAATTTTAGTTTGTGGCGTTGAAAACAAGGTTATACGATTGCATTACGAGTTCTAATTGGCAAACATCCTGCAAAATTTGAGCAATTCTTATATCAACATTGCCCTACCACCACCAATAACAACAATAATGAAAGTCAGACTTGCTGTACAGGGCTGTCACTACAAAAGAAAGTTTTTTTTTTTCCTTCCCTTTGACTTGAAAAGTCCAGAATATGCTATCCAGTTTGTTCACATCCA
>PVHX01022837.1:0-26893 GCA_004024805.1 Geosciurus inauris
TTGGTACTGGGGATTGAACTCAGGGGCACTCGACCACTGAGCCACATCCCCAGCCCTATTTTGTGTTTTATGTAGAGACAGGGTCTCACTGAGTTGCTTAGCGCCTCGCCATTGCTGAGGCTGGCTTTGAACTCGCGATTCTCCTGTCTCAGCCTCCCTAAGTGCTGGGATTACAAGCGTGAGCCACCGCGCCCGGCTTTTTTTTTTTTTTTTTAATACATATAAGTAAGAGATTCCTGTGAGCATTCCAGTCTTTGAGGTTTCCAGATAAGGTCTCAAACATGATGGTTCTGTGTGCCCTGTCCAGTTCCTGACCCACAGCATCTGTGAGTGTAATAAATGCCTGCCTTGTAATGCTAAATTTGGAGGAATTTGTTATATAGATGCAAAAACTCAAATACAGATTAAATAAAAGGCTCAAAATACAATGATAGCATTGAATCCAATCTATAAATAATTGCAAAAATGTAAATGGACTAAAGTCACTTGCTAAATGATTGTCAGATTGGACTTTTTAGAAATCTATGTGTTGCTTATAAGCGACACATCTCGTAAGTAAGGGCACAGAACTATTGAACGTAATGAATTAGAAAAAGCTGTACCAGTCACACATCAATCTAAAAAATACACAGAATTATTTTGTTACATATCAATATACTTTTATTATTAAGAAAAGAGATTGTTACCACATAATATTAAAAGGAACCATTTGCCATGAACATGTAGCAATTCTAAATCGGCATGAAGCTAATAATGTAGACTTAAAATATGTAAAGTCAAAACTGGCATAATTTCAAGGAGAATTTTATGTATCTAAAATCATGATAATTATAACACAGCTCTCAGCAATTATAATTTAAGCAGATTAAGAGAAAAGACAAAAGGTCAGAAAAATACAGGCAGTAAACCTGAGCTACACCAAACAAGTGGAGAATACTCATCCTTTAAAACACACACTGCACATCTACAAAAACTGACTATGGGCACGTTCCTAACACAAGTCTCAACAAATACCAAGGAACTAATAGCATATAGACCGTGCACTTGATCCACAGTGTAATTAAGTGAGAAATAAATTTTTAAGTATTTTTAGAACATCCTATATAAGCATAAATTTAAAGGTACCTTTCTGTAACTCATGGGTCAAAGAAGAAATAAAAATGGAAATTAGAAAGCATTTAGACCTAAAGGATAATAAAAATGAGACATATCAAAACATGTAAGATGTAACTACAGTGGTAATTAGTGAGAAAAATGCAGCCTTAAATGCTTAACTTATAAAAAGAGAAAGATTCGAAAGTTAGAGAGTGTTCAATTCAAAAAGTTGGAAAAGAAATTCATGGTGAACTCAAAGAAAGTAAAAGAAGACACAGGAAGGAATTAATGAAATGGTAAATATTGGTAGGACAGAAGTTCAAAACAACAACAGGGTTCTTGGAAGCAATTAATAAAAGAGAAAATTTCTGACAGGATTGACTAGAAGTTAAGAGAAGAGAGAGAATATGAAGATAGAAAATGGAGATATAACTTCAGATACAACAGAATTTTCAAATCATGCAATTAATATGAATTTCTTTTTATAAATACACTAAGAACTGTTGATAAAACATAGTTTTCTAGAAAAAAATGTAAGTTTTACTCAGAAGATATTTAAAAATCAGAATGGGCCTATAACCATTAAATAAATTGAATTAGCAAGAATTTGCCTGTACCTGACAACAATAGCTACATCTAGCAAACATTTGTCTCCAGTGGTTGTGCAGGGAAATTATCCCAACTATTCAAAAAGCAGAAAATCCAGTCAGGCACGGTGGCACATGCCTGTAATCCCAGCACTTTGGGAGGCTGAGACAGGAGAATCTTGAGTTCAAAGCCAACTCCAGCAATCAACGGTGAGGTGCTAAGCAACTCAGTGAGACCCTGTCTTTAAATAAAACACAAAATAGGGCTGGGGATGTGGCTCAGTGGTCGAGTGCCCCTGAGTTCAATCCCTGATACCAAAAAAAAAAAAAAAAAAACCCGGCAGAAAATCCTCAATTTTCTAAACCAGTTTCTCAAACTTATATGTGCAATCCAATCACCTGACTTATTTGAGTGAAGATTCTGATCCAGGGCCCTATGTGAGGGCTTGGGATTCCACATTTCTAACAAGCTACCAAGGTATACCAGATATACCAGATAGAAGGACTTCTATAAATCAATAAAATAAGCAACCCAATAGAAAATGGGTAAAAGTTACACACATTCAGTTCACATAAGCAGAAACTTGAATGCCAATAAAAAGTTGTCCAACTTGACTGTTATTAACAAATGCAAACTAATATTAACAAATGCAAACTAAAAACTAGATCCTGTTTCACACTGATCAAATCAGCAAATCTGGTTTAATGATGATGTGTGCTACTGGCAAAGATAGCAAGAAAATCCTCTAGCAGAGTGGGTAGCTCAGCGGTAGTGCACAGGTTTAGCTTGCGTAGGGCCATGGGCTTGATCCCTAGCACCAAAATGAAAGAGAGGAAAGGAGGGAGGGGGTAAGGAAAGAAAGAAAAAGAAAGAGAGGAGAGAGAGAGAAAGAAAAAAGAAAGAAGAGGGAAAGGAAGAAAAAGAAAGTCCTTTAATCCTCTAATGGCGGCTGGGAGGATAAATTGACACAGCTACTTTGGAGAGCAATTTGTCAACATCTAGTGGCACTGAAGCAGCACATATGCTATTATATAAACACAGCATAGATGTCTAGAGAAACTTTTTGCATGTGCTCATGGAGAAAAGTACAATCATGTTCAAACTAGCATGGTATGGAATGGTGAGAAGTTGAAAATAATCTAAATCTCCATTGGTGGGAAAATGATTGAATAATTAAACACTATATAGGAGTAAAGCTATATGTACAGCATTAATATATCCAAATTTTTTGAAAGAAGCAATTTGAAGATTAATAGTTTATTTTAATATCTTTAAATGAAATTACAAAACATGGAATGCAATAGCATGTATAATATTTCATGTATATGTAACAAAAGAATGAAAGTTATACATGGAAGTGAAAAATGCCAAAGTCTAAATAGTGATTACAACTGGGGAGGGAGAGAAATAGGATGGGATAAGGATACAAGTCAATTCAACCCACTACATTTTATTTCCAAAAAAAATAAAAAATAAAAACTTAAACAGTAAAGACTCTAGATCATCAGAGAAATTAAGAAGATAATGTATACATACAAAAAGAATAGGATGCCATACAAAAAGAAAATAAAAACAAGCAAGTGTTTGAAATTATTTATCTATATCCTAATTTTAAAAATTTAGTAGAAAGTTAAGAAGATAAGTCAAGGAGATCTTTTCTGAAAGAGAATAAAAAGAAAGAAAAAGACAAAAGACAAAATGAAAGACATAGAGGATCACTTCAGGTATCACATCATCTGATTAAGAGAATTTCAGAAAGACAGGGAAAATGAGGGAAGGAAACCTTCAGAAAATACTACAAAAGAATTTCCCAGAATTGAAGGGAATATTGACTAATTCTAAGGGGGCTGTTCATGAAAATTCAAAACACCAGAGCTGGAGAAAAGTAGAATATGGAGGATGGTTTAACAGGAGGGAGGGAAAGAGTCTGAATCATCTATAAAGAGCTAGAATAAACTGCCATGCACTTCTCATCTGTAATGTAGATGTAAGACATGGGAGGGTTCAGGGTCTAGCTCAGTGGTAGAGGGCTTGTCCAGCATGTGTGAAGCCCTGGGTCTAATCGCCAGCATGAAAAAAGAAAAAAAAGAAGAAAGAAAGAAAGAAAGAGAAAGAAAGAAAGAAAGAAAGAAAGAAAGAAAGAAAGAAAGAAAGAAAGAAAGAAAAGAAAACAAAGAAAGGAAAGAAAAAAGACATTGATTGAAGCAAGCCTTTCACAATCTGAATGAAAATAATCTTCAGCCCAGAAACCTAGCCTCCTATACCTGGGTATAACAGTAGGACAAATGTACTTTTGGGCACATGGGACTGAGGTAACCATCTGGCATGCACTCTGTCTTAGGAATTTACTTGGAGAGTGCTCCCGATAAATGGAACAAATCAAGAGAGAGGAAGAGATGGACAGAAGAAATCACTAACTCTGTCTCAGGCAAGAAGTAAGGGGCAACCCCAGGATGGATGGCTGTCTAGATCATCCTAAGGGAAAGTCCTGATTGGACCCAGTAAGAGGTTTCCAGCAAAGCCAAAAGAGAGATTTATGGAATAACTGATGGCATGGAACACTGAAAGAGAAAATAGCCATGAGGAGTTCTATAAAGGCAGATAATGCAGGACCCAGGAAAAGGAATTAGAAACGCCAGAATTAGAAACTCTGGGGAGAATCAAAAACCATACAAAAGGTATGCATAATTAATTTGATGAGACGGTAACCAATATTTTCATAAACAAAGCAACAGATATCATTTATTGATTTTTTACCCAAAATAGTCACGTTGGCAGGATGAGGAAGAAAAGTCAAGGGTGATATAAGAAAATTAAACACCCAGCCATTGTAATGGGAACAATAGGTAATGTGTAAAGTACATAAATCAAAATGCATCCACGAAAACATATTATTTAGAGATATGAAAGTAATTGCCAAAAAAAAAAAAATCAAAAAGATTAAATTGACAGCCCCCAGAGACTAGGACTGAAATTATTGGGAGGAATAGGACCAGGACTGCTATATTTCATTATAAGCCCTTTGGTACTTTTGGTTTTTAAATCATTCGTCTTATTTTGATTTTTTAAAAGCAACCTTGTTCAGGTTCTGGCAGGCTTTGAATGCTTCCAGACTAAAGAGATTGCAGTCTATTCTGTATGCACAGGGAGCCTGGGAGATTTTGGAAGCTAGGAGGGATATAATCAGATGTAGACCCTGGTACAGCAAAGCCCCTCTCCAAGTGGGACTTCCAGGGCTGAATACGCTGCACACAGTGCTGGCAGAGCCAGTATATAAACTAATCAAATACCTAGGGCTACAGCAAAGGACAGGTACTAACTTTTAAAATATCTGATCTTTCATACTTCAAACATAATCAAAACCACTTTGATGAGAAAAGGTAAAATGTTCTAGACTTTACTTGCCCCTATTTTATGGTTTACTGTTGATTTATTTTGTATTACATAAGAGAGTTGGGGGTAGGTATACCATTCAATTTTTTGGTGCTTATGATTTTTAAATTTTGCAGCTTGACCTTGACTCTAGACACATCTAGGCCATCTTAACCTCTCGTATTCCAGGCCTCATAGTTCTATTAACAAAGCCTAAGGTGGTACTGACCTTTACAGCAGCCACATCTGGGGCTCAAGTTGACCTCCTTGGTCCAGTTCTCTCCACTCCTCTTCATGAACTGCTGTCAAGCCCTGACCCTCACTAACCCGTTCTTATGCAATTTATTTGTAGACTCAAGTGTGGTAACTGTAAAATCAAGAGGAACTGCAAAATTACACCTTAGTTTCAATCCTATACTATACTCAGATGTTTATAAATACTGACCAAATTCTTTCCTTCCCAACTTTAAATCATCCAAAAATTGATGTGTTCCAGGTTTTTGTTCTTTGGTTCCCCTCTCCCACCTCGAGTCGTGGATAAATACACAGAGCAGGATTGGATTAAAAAGGAAAAGAAGAACCCTGTTGTTCATACCTGAGATTTCTCCAAAAGTCAAGGATCACTCATAGGTTTCAGCTGGAGAAACCTACTGGCTGATAGC
Source organism: Geosciurus inauris (assembly GCA_004024805.1). Lineage (NCBI taxonomy): Eukaryota > Metazoa > Chordata > Mammalia > Rodentia > Sciuridae > Geosciurus > Geosciurus inauris. Next base: position 5,718 of record PVHX01022837.1, read on the forward strand.
TAATGGCTGCTTGGGTCCCCAAGCAAAGGATTCTGGAGCTCCATGTAGGTTTGGAGGAAAGGAGAGATGCAGTGGACTAGCCACGTCTGCTGGGGTGCAGTGGGGGGAGGGTGCTTTTGGTGTCACAGAGGCCTTACCTGCTCAGAACAGCCTGGAAGCCATTAAACTGTACCATTTGCATTTGTTTTTCAATCTCCTTTCAATCCACTCAACAGTGTTGTTCTCCAGCCCACATTTCTGTAGCTCATCCACAGGGATGGAGAGTCTTTGTCAAATATACTACGGAATCAATACACATTAAGTCTGTAAGATTCTCTTCATCTACCAGTCTCGTAACCCTATCAAAGAGGAAAATGAGATGTTGGGAACGTTTCATTCTTGGTGAACCCCAGACAGAGTTCCTAATGACAACTACTTTATTTTCTAAAATTGGGGGCAGCATCTTCAGATTCCCTGTCTTCTGGATGTTTCCCAGTCCCCATGAGTTCTCCAGATTTTCAGATCATGCCTGAGATCCAGGGAAATCAGCACTTAGCCCAGGAGATGTAAGCTGGAAAAGAAACTAAGACTTCCCTTAATATCTCCTTATCCATCAATTACCATGTTTTTGTGTCTTGTATTCATCACAAAAATAATGCATGCTTATTATAGAACACCAGGAAAAGGTGGAAAGATGGAAGAAAAAATATCCATTGTCTCGACTTCTTTTTCCTTGCATGATTTTTGAGAATCAGTATCTATGTCATTTTACATAGCTATGACTATAATGTATGTGCAAATTTGTATTGATTTCCTGGTTTTCACATAATAACATCCTATACATTTTTCAAGTCAGTATTAATTTTTCATTAGCATAATTTTAATATCTGCATAATATTCTGTCTAGGGGATGTGTTGTGGTTTCCTTAACCATTCTGCTACTTTGGGCTAGAGTGGTCCATCATTTCATGATGCCTGTTCTTTTACGTGTTTGTTACCTAATAAATATGAATTATGTATGACACCTGTCTAGGAGCTGGAGACGCAAAAATGAATGAGGCCTTCAGGAAGTAAACAAATAATGGCATTACCAGCATGAAGAAAACAGCCTATAGGCAAATTAGGGAAGCCTCAGAGTAAAGGGAGATGGGTGCAGCTCGTCAGGAGTGTTATATGCCACGTAAGGAGTTGAGATTCAAATCCAAGGACTTGGGGGCTGCAGAAGGCCTGCAAGGAGCAGCCAGAAATCCTAGGCGTGAGTTCTAGTTCTGCTCTTACAAACTGAGTGATGTTAGGCAATTCACTTCACCCCTCTGAGTCATTTTCTTTTCCTGGCAATTAAGGATGCTAATTGATCTGCTACTTGCTTTTCAGGATTAGCATGAGAACCAAAGGGAGGTAATCCACAGGAGTTTTGTCCACTAAGGAGCACCATAAACAATACAAAGCACTGTGGTTGAGGCTAGATAAATCCCTGTGGAATTGAATTGGATTCTCTTTCTTAGAAACCTAGCTGCAAGTGGGGGAGGGGAGGAGAGGACAGGGCAGAGGCGGAGTGCCACTCCTCCTGGGCATCTATAGACGTATGAGTAGAAATTTAGTGATACAAGAATGAGATGGAGGAGTCCCTGGGTGACACTGATGAATCACATGTAATCCGTACATTCATGTACACACACCCCTTGAAAACCTTTTTTGAAAAGTGTCCATCACTTATAGTCTCACCACCATGAGAAGAGAACAAAAGAGATCTTATTATTACTCCCATTTTGCACAGGAGAAAACAGAGGCTCTGAGCAGAAAAATACCTGGCCCAAGAACAGACTGTTAAAAAGCAGAAGTCAGCCTCTGACAGGATGCCCTGGGCTTTTCTTTGTGTTCCTTCAGGCTACACTTGAGCATACAGAGTTAAAGCAGGCGGCCTCTAGCAGGGATAAAAGAACAGTGGGAGCTGAAGCCCAGCCCTGGTCACATCCTCCTCCTGTTTCCCAGCAATCTCCCCTACAGCATGAAGACTTTTGCATATGGAGCTCTGCCTATGGATGCCTGAAAGACTTGCAGCGACCCCAGAAACCCAGAAAGGGCCAGCTCCCCTGTTTCTCCTAAATTGGACTAAACAGCCCTGGAAGCCAGCAGATGAAAGGGAAACCTTAGGATATTTGATGTGTTGCAACAGTGTAACAGACTCCAAATTGTCTTGGCAAGATCAAACCCCAAGGCAACCAAGGTAATTCCATCCTAAGGAATGTCTCTTGTTTCTTTGTTCTGGTTTTCACTTCTAATTTGAGGCAACAGGGTAAATAAGTAAACAAAAGTGTTCATGCAAATCTCAGAGTCTCAGGGAAGGGGAAGCCTTAGGCTCTGACATTCTCTGCATTTTTGTCCCCAAGCTTTTGGAAGTAACAATTGCCCATTGAGGGGACTTGGGCCACAGATGCCAGGACAGCCAGACTGTCTTCAGCCAGAACAAAGCCATCCCTGTGAGGTCTAAATTCTGGGCCAAGGTTTTGCAGGATTACTGCTACACTCGACCTTGCTCCTTGCTCCTGCTTATTCTCCCTGCTGATTGTCTTAAGGATCAAGTGAAAACTCTAGGGCTTGGGGAGGTCTTTCCAAGGGTGCCTGAGAAAGGCACCTGAGAAGGGCACAGACAGACCAAAAGTATTGGTGTCCCATCTGGGGCTCTACAATCAAATCCACTCTTTGCTCCCATCAAGCTGTGGAGTATTAGAAAAAATGTTACACCTTTCTGTGACTTGGCATCTGTAAAGAAAACCATCCCTTGTTCACAACTGGATCCATGTTTTATTAGAACTACTTGTGCTTAGTTAACCTGTAGGGGGCGCCTGTAAGAAGATGGAATCAACAAAAAGGATCAGCAATGTTCTTTCTTTCTTCCTTTTTTTGGTACCAGGGATTGAACTCAGGGGCACTCAACCACTGAGCCGCATCCCCAGCCCTATTTTGTGTTTTATGTAGAGACAGGGTCTCACTGAGTTGCTTAGTGCCTCGCCGTTGCTGAGGCTGGCTTTGAACTTGCGATTCTCCTGTCTCAGCCTCCCAAAGTGCTGAGATTACAAGCGTGAGCCACCACGCCCAGCTAGCAATGTTCTTTCTTATCAAAGAAAAAGAAGAAACCTGTGAATGGGAGTTAGGTGCATGAGATGGGCATGGGTACTGGGGATTGCAGTTGTCTTATCTGAGCTGTGCTAGGTGATGGACACTAAAATGATAGCTTCCCCATGGAGGCAAATCCAGAGATATGGAACTCTTGGGATCAGCAGGGATGGAACAGGGCCTTCAAGCCTTGGCAGGCTAAGCACAGCTGGTAAACCAGATGGCCCAGCTGCACCACATTTTCTGTTATTCCCTTTTGCTATCCCCAAGTTCCATGTAAAGTATTACTTGAAGCAAATTCCAACTTTGTCTCCCTGTGCCATGGGAAAGGAAGGGGATTCTGTCCCTCCCTTGAGGCTGAGTGTTAGGGACAGCAAGCTAGTGTTAGCAGCAGTCATACAGGATGATCCCAAAGGGAAGATGACTCTTAGATACAGACAAGATATGAGGGCCACCCACCCCATCATGTAAAGAAAATCCCTTCCAATAGCCACTTTGGGCTTTTCTTGTCTTGTTTTTATTTTTAAAAGATGACATTTATAGTAAAATATCTAAAAAGTTCATTCAGAATAATTTTGTTCTTCTTGAACAAAGGGACAATGGGAGGGAAAGTCTCCAGGGATGACAGATCACGTAAATGCACTGACTTTCAAACTTTTATGTTACCAGCAAGACTCTCCCTCCCCCCCTTCATTTCTCCAAAACCTTCTATGGGATATCAAGATATAAAACTTACCAAAATGAAGATGCTCTAGTTGAAGAGGAAGATGAGGAAACGTTTTTCCCAACTGAACCCTTGCTAGTCCTGCTCCATCCCAAATTATAGCACTTCCCCAGAATTCCAGGGCTCCATGACAAGCACTAGACAAACATTAATTTTTTTCAGATTCCCCATTTATATATGAGGAAATTCAAGTTGAGAGAAGTGAGGCGACCTACCCAAGGACACACAGCCTCTCAGTGATAGACTCCAGTGCAAGCATTCCAAAGTACAGCTCCCCAAATGGTGTGCCATGGTCCACTGCTGTGTGGCCACCGGGTCTCAAAGTTCTGCAGACAGACAGGTGGGGGCTGGGGCTGCTAGATTCCCTCGCTGAGGTTGCTTAGAGACTACAGGAGCTGAGCAGGATATCATGGGGTTTCCCACAGCTCCTGTCCCCTGGGAGTGACTCTGAGCAACTTCATAATGCTTTGCTGACTGTGACGTGCTAGATATGGTCCAGGAGATGCTTGGCCACCAGATGTTCACTTGAATTGCCAGGTCAGAATAAGCCACTGCCTTTTAGGGCGAATGGCCTATGGAGGTGCTGGGAGACTTTAGGTTTCAAGTGCCCGAGAACCATGATACAGACCCCAAATACGGCTAGCTAGGGGTTGAAGTAGGGAAGCTGGGTGATGTTTCTGGTAGACATGGCTCTAGACGGTGCCTGACTCTCAGTCTTCACAAATATCAAATGCTTATAAAAACTGACAGCTTCAATGCCCTTTTAGTGGCATCCAAGCTGCAGAATGACTGCTTGATCAGGGACCTCACCTGCTACAGGTTAAAGCTACAGCACTATTTTGAAATACTTGATATGAAAAATTTGATAGCATTCAAATCCATTAGCATTATCACTAGATATTTTAACATTACATCTGTCAATGAAAGAAAGGGGAGAGCTCTGAGAGACTTTAAATGTAATTTCAACTGCGGTAAATTTTTGAATGTGCTGCTGGCTTTTGCATGTAAAGCTTCCTGTCAATGGAGATCATCAAGAATCTGAAGAGAATGGTATTGAAAATCTGGAACAAGAATTACATGGAGCCAGCAAACATAAAGCCAGATTTAATACATTATGTTCATGAGGAAAATATGAAGTTATCGTTTAAAAAATAAAAATGATTTCTAATGTCTGATATCTAAATTCTATGCAAATCTAAATTTTAATATCATCCCTAATACTTTGTATTTTTATTCACTCTTCCCTCAGCTGTAAGTTAAGAGCCAGGCAATATTTTAACTTCAGAGAATATATCACTAAACAAACAGACATTATGGAGTTGACATTCTAATAGAGAGAAGCAAAGAAGAAATCATAATATATAATAAATAAAGCATGGCACATCATGGGAACTAAGGGGGAACATGAGCAGAGAAAAATAGACTGAGAAAATAAGGTGGTCAGGGCAGGCCTTATTAGAAGGTAACACTGAGCAAAGATTTGGAAGACGAAAGGAAGGCAGCCATGCAGGCATCTGGGAAAGAGTACTTAGGCAGAGGAAGGACAGTGCAAAGGCCCAGGGGCAGAGCAAGCTGACATGTTCACACAACAAGTAGGAAGCCTTTGTGGCTGGAGAGGAGTCTGCGTGGGAGAGTAGTAGAAGATGAAGTCACAGGTGATGGAGACCAGATTGAGGGGAGGCGCATAGGCACTGTGACAACGCTTCTGGATTGGCAGCCACAGGAGATTGAAAGCAGAGGAGGGATGTTATCTGCTATATTCTTTGTAAAGATTGTACTGAGAAAAGCCTCAAAGGGTGGAGATAAGAAATAAGGGAATTAACCAGGCACGGTGGCATACACCCATAATCCCAGGTACCCTGGAGGCTGAGGCAGGAGGATCCCAAGTTCAAAGCCAGCCTCAGCAACTTAGTGAAGCCCTAAGCAACTTAGCAAGACCCTCCCTCTACATAAAATATAAAAAGTCTGCGGATGTGACTCAGTGGTAAAGCACCTCTGGGTTCAATCCCTGGTATCCCTTCCCCCGCCCAAAAAAAGAGAAGTAACAGGACTCATTAGGTGGCCATTGTAAGAACCTGAGGAGGGCGTGATGTTGGTTGGAACAAAATGGTCACAGTAAAAACCGCAAATTCATTAGCGTGAGCTCAGGGTCAAGCCAGAGGGCTTTCTGATATACCATATTTAGGATATGCACATATTCATTGCAATACATATATGCAGACTGTGTGGAGGGTGAGACTGTGAGAGTAGGAGATGACTCTGAAGGCTGGGGAGACCCAGGTAGGGGTGGTTGGTGGTGATAGTGGGGAGAACAGGTGTGCAGGTATCTGCACTATTTCAGAGAAATCTATTATGTTAAGTGGAGACGTCAAATAAACAGTTGAATAGAAAAGCCTGGAGTTCAAGGTGCTTTTATTGTATTTTTATCATCATAATGTGATGTAAACAATGTATCTTTTATGCTAATTTTATCTCTATCTATCTATCTATTCATCCATCGTTCTTAATTCCCTTAGTGGACCCCAGTGTATCATCCTCTACTATGGATCAAGCTCAGGGCCTTGCAGATGCTCGGCAAGCACTCTACCACTAAGCTATACCCCCAGTCTTTTTTATTTTATTCTATTTTTAATTTTGAAACAGAATCTCACAAAATGGCAGGGCTGGCCTTGAACTTGGGGTTCTCCTGCCTCGGCCTCTCAGGTCACTGGGATTACAGGCATGAGCCGCACTCCTGGCCTCTATTCTGATTGGCCAGAACCAAGGCCCCACTAGGTTTTCAATAGTTGGATCTTCTCCTCTGATTATAGCAGAACAAGCACATGATTTGGAGCCAGGAGGTGTAACTGGTACTTGCTGGGCCTCTTACCAGCTGTGTAGTAGCTGGGGACAGTGGGCTGGTTTGCTGGTTCATCAGGTGTAGGCTGCTGAGCTTGGGTACTCCCTTTTGGTTTTGAGAACTCATCATATGACTCTTGGTCAGAGCCAGAGTCCATCAAAGTGGCCCTGCCCCCTGGAAATGAGGTGTGGCACAGGCTTGCTAACCCTCAGATGATCCCATTTAGGAATTTGGATTTTAAGGTAGGGATGTTAAGGTAGAGGAAGAGCTTGAAATGCATTTTTCCTGGCATCCAATGTCCAGGGAAGTAGTCTCCTAACAGATTCTTTGTGGTGTGGTCCTGGCTCTGACCCTGAACATCTTGGTTTATGCCTGTTTTTCAATCTCCATACACTCTATGAACTCTCCAATTCCCTTCCTGTTTTAGTCATCTAGCGTCAGTTTTGGCTGCTTGCTGTCATGAACGCCAAGTGATACCCTGACCCAGGGCAGACTATGTACCTCTAGATAGAGTGTTTCTCTTCTCTAAAATGAAGATAATATCTATTGTGCAAAATTAAATGAGACAATTCAGTAGTTTTTCAAGCACCTATCACAGTACTAGGCAAACAGTAGACTCCAACGATGTTACTTCCCAACGATACAGCTTTCTTTCCCTCAGCTCACCCTAGTCACTTCACCTTGGCAGTAGAGATGACAGGATGCTAATGCGTCTTACTGCAGACTGGCTCATAGGTTCATAAGACCTGGCCTGCTTAAAAGGCTGGAAAATCAGGAAGAGGGCACAATTAGGGCAGTTGCGGGCTTGCTGGTGTCAAGAATCTCGTTAGCTAGTCCATAACTCAGCAGATCATTGTGTCTGTGCCTCTGATTCTGAGCCTTCTGCAGCACGGGGCTCACAGCCTCATCCATCAGCCAGCAGCGCAGGCAGCAGACAGAAGCGACTGCGGCGGCCTGAGTCAGCCACGGAGCAGTTAGTTCTGGGAGGGAGGCTGAGGCCGCAGCGAGGCATCGATTCCACCAGCACCTGGCATCTCCAAGGCTGTATTAGCAGGGGGCTGTCAATCTCTAAGCAGAAAAACAAGAGACCGAAAGGAAAGAAACAATCAAGAATCAGACAGCAACAGGAGAGAGGGAGCGAGAAGCTGGGGGACTATTTTAGGTAATGTTTGATAAATCACCTGCCTGTCCTGGTGTCCTCATAAAGGAGATGCTGTGGAGTGGACGTTCACATTTGACAACTCACCAAAACAGTAGGCTGCAGGGAGAGGATGGACCAAGGCTGGAGGAGATAGCTGTGTGCTTTCAGGGCAGGTGCCCCCGTGGGGATCCATGGCCATTGGTTACAGGTTCACATGTGGCCACACATGCAGAACTATAAGCAGGCATGGAGACATCTACACCCGCAGCACATGAGATGGTCATGCTCATTCTTACGCACAGCCACACATACAGCCACAGGCATGTCCAATCCATGTTTCTACATGTTACATATGAGACTGCCCCTGCCAGGTCAAGGGCAATGGCAGTATGCCTGCATTGGTTAAGGCGCTATCCAAATGGGCAAGAGAAGACGCCCAGCTGGCAATAGGTACCTTAATTGTTGGGGAGGGGAGATGAGGGTATTGTAATTTTCCAGAAGTTAGCTGTTCCCTTCTGTATCTTGCTTAGATCATTGTGCTGCCCCAGGGAACACCCCCAAGGCCTATTCAGTAAAGATAATTAATTTTAAGTAATAGCCTTCTATGGAAGTAGTAAGATTGCAGTAGCAAGAATGTTTCTAGAGTGTGAAGTCTGGCTGCCCTGTCTTACATTTCCTAACATCTAACCTGCCTCCTATCATCCCAAATAGAACCATCTGGGCACAGGTCAGCACCCCAGATCTCCATCTATAAAATGAGGATGATATAGTCAGCCCTCAATATCTGCAGTTTCCACATCTGAGGATTCAACCGATTGCAGGTCAAAAATATCTGGGAAAAGAATGCATCTGTACTGAACATGTACAGACTTTTTTCTTGTCATTGTTCCCTTGACAATACAGCATACACCTATTTACATAGCATTTACATTACATTAGGTATTATAAGTAATCTAGAGATGAGGTAAAGTATACAGGAGAATGTGCATAGGTTCAATGCAAATACTACTATGACATTTTGCATCAGGGACTTGGGTATCCATGGATTTTAACAGCTGCAGAGGGGTCATAGAAGCCATCTTCCACCCCCTGAATACTGAAAAAATGGCTGTCATACCTACTTTCATTTCTCTCAGGATTGTTATGAGATTAAAATGAGATCGTTAGAATGTTCTTCATTTTGTCAAGTACTAGAGAAGGCTCTGGCTGCCACACAAATCTGGAAGGCCTCAGTTGGAATCCCTCAAGTGCCCTATGGCAGTGCCAAACCTCTGCTCCTTGGTTTTCTCATCTGTAAACTGGAGAGACCTGCTCCCTCCTATGCTATGGTCTTAATGGATGTGACCCTCAAATGTTCATATATTGAAATCCCACCCTCCTAGGTGATGGTGTTAGGAGGTGGGGCCTTTGGGAGACTTGTGAATGGGGTTTAGTGCCCTCATGAGAGACCTGAGAAAAACCCTCCAGCCCTTCCTCTATGTGAGGACACAACAAGAAGGTGTCATCCATGAGCCAGTAAACAGGCCTTCTCTAGACCCTGAATCTGCCAGCTTCTTGATCTGGGACTTCCTGACCTCCAGAACAGTGAGAAATCACTTCCTGTTATTTGTGAGCCACACAGCCTATGGCTTTTGTTACAGTAGCCAGACAGACCAAGACAGATACCTACCCTCTCTACCTTGTTTTTCAGGTCCAATGAGACAGTGCATGGAAAAGTGCTTTATAATTCTAACTTTGTAAAAGTGCAAGTCACACTGAATCACTCTGCTGATGGTGGGACCCATAGGACCAGGCCTTCTCCACCGTGGTGCTAAAGCTAATTAGAGAATGGGCTGGCCACTGGGATGCTGGCAATGTAAGATTTCAGGAGGCTGATGCCCTTCTAGTACAGTATGCAAGAAGTCTAGAGGTGACTAGCACCTGATCTGCTGGAAAACATAACTGGGGCTGTGATGCCTCTTTCCTGGACCTCATGATCAGAAAGGGGACAGACTAGATGTTTCTTCTAGAATTTTGACCACTGTCATAGGCTTTAAAATAAATCCAATTCATACCATTCCTTCCTTTCCCACAGTCCTGGGGATTCCCTACAAATAAGATGCAGGAGACCCTGGACATCCTTGAGAAATGCTAGTCCCCAAGCCTCTTGCATTTCCACAGTTCCAACTGCACAATGCCACATGATGCTTCCGACTCTTCCTCTGTGAAAAAGGGCAATCTTGGCTGTGCAAGGAAATGGTGAAAACTCATCCAGAAAGGCCCCTCCAACCTGAGTGGCAGAGCAGGGCTCAGCTCAGCTCCTCACTACGGAGTCGCTCAGCACTGCTCACGAGCCTCATAGCACATGGGACTTGTTTTCCTGCCTCAGCAAAATGACAAAGGGCCACATGTGGAGGAGCTTTGAGGACACTCATGAATGGCTGAAATGGAAATATTAAACCCAGGAATGCCATCTGGAATTCCCATATGACAAGTATCCCAAAGTCTACGTGGAATGTGTACACCATGGCTCACACAGGGCTCAACCCCAAACAGGTCATAAAGTCCACCCAATGGCATCCCTCCACCAGAACTCCACTGTGCACTTTGCTGTCTTCTGGGCCTCCATCTGCTTTTCTGGTCCATGGAACTAACATTTGTGCCATCGGAATGCCCTAGGAGAGTAGGTGGTGTGGTATGTGAGAATCCAGGGGACCTAGTCAGCCTTTCCTGGACCTTGTCCAGACAAGGGGAGCTGGGCAACTGGAGATGCTGTGGCTAACATGTGGCCACACAGGCTGGGGAGGAAGGGAAGAATGTGCTGAACTGTTCCAACGTCCTCACATCTGTGGCTGCCAGATGTGGGGCCTGGTCAGGGCTCGCTCCTGCTCTCTTCTCTAAGCCCTGCCCATCCAGATGCCCCTGATGACCAAGTTTGGGGAGAGGAGACAGACCCCTGAGCCACAGAAGGCACAGCAACAGTGTTACATTTCATCTCCAAGCCAGTTACTATCTTCCCCATGGGGGAAGATGGTTTAAGCATTTGTTCTTCCCTGAAATGTTTGTTGAGATCAACATGCAGGCGGGCCCAGGGGGGAACCATGTAATGGAACATTGTCTTCCAAGTTCTGCACTGTCTCCCAGGACTCCAGAAGGCCAGCCGTGGCTGCCTGCCCAGCAAGAGCCCCACACCGATCTCTGCAGCATTGTTATGATTCTCCCCATCAGTATCAACTCACTTCTCAGCTGGTGGACACACAAATCTCTCCTCTGACCAGGAAGAAATGTGTCATGGCAGGAAGAACCCTGAACTTGGAAACAGGAATCCCAGGGTTTTGTCTATCCTGGCCACCAATTCATGTGTTAATAAATCCTCGTGTTTAAAATAGGGATGAACGATATCTGTTGTGCTTACCTCATGGACTCAAATGAACTAAAGAGGGCAAAGTCATTTTGAACAAGGGATTAAAACAAGCATGAAACATCTACGTTGTGCCAAGTATCCTCTGCAGCATGGGCATACCTAAAGAGGTAGCCGTTGTTGATGCCTTATTACAGATGAGATTAAATAACATGGTCCAGGTCTTACAGTCAGTAGATGGTGAGGCCACATCACCTGGGTCTTGCTGCATCCATATCACCTGGGAATTTCAAGAACTGAAAACTCCCAGTCTCCATGGCCAACCTAGGAATCAGAGCCTGCATTTTAATAAGATCTACAGTTACCTGCTGGACAAGATGTTGATTTTTTTTCCCCTAAGTATTTAGATGAAAGCCCCAGTATGAAGTGCTATGAATAGCATAATAATAGTGTTATTATTCCAGGGGCAAATTCTCTCTCCAGCAGAAGATTTTTAAAAACTCTGGTACCTGTTTCTTGGGATCACATACATCCTGCCCTCTATGGTAATTTCTTAGAAAGTTAGAAGCCCCAGGCCCATCTGAGCTTCCCTGCAGGATGCATTTGGAGAGCTGGATAGTTACCCTTTCCCCCAGCCCACCTTGGCTCAGCTGGATAGTTACCTTTTCCCCAGAGATGAGACAGAAGTCCTGCCTCCTGCCTCGTTAGTTAGTTAGTTCCTTCGTTTGTTAGTTTGGGAACTTTGATGAGTTCTCTAGTTGGGAAGCTGTTGAGAGTTCCTGGGGCCCAGGAAGGCTTTGAAGCCTTTGCCCTCTGTGGTTAACACTGCTGGCCCCTCACAGAGTATGACTGGCTGCCGCCCCTCCTTGCTGGGCACAGAAGCCACTCCTGCCAGGTGCCCCATAAGTGACTTGATCTCAGGGCTGGCATGGGCGAGCTGTCAGAGCTGCAGCTGCCTTGACTGTGCACATCCCTCCCCCTAGGAGCATTCCAGTCGTTTAGTTCTGTGACAGGCTTGGAGTCAAAATTAACAGAGCCTCCTGTGGGCCCCCAAAGCCCTCTACCCACTGCTCTGGCTCACTGTCACTCAGTAGAGAGGCAGTGGGGAGCAGGCCCTGGCCATTCTGTCTGCCCAGCACTCTCCTGCTCCAAGAGAACAGCATCTTCCCCAGAAAGAAGCCAGCAGGGAGGGAACCTTCCCTTTGATGTTCATGCTGGGTGTCCCCAGTACAGAGGGACAACAGCCTGTGAAGGACTATAGACACCAACACTTGGCTAGGGGCTGGGGCACCTGAGCCACCTCCCACCCTAGGCTGGCTTCTCAGGGGGCTAGGCCAGGCAGGTCAGCCCAGGGAGTGGCTGGTGGCAGTGTAGCACAGCAGCCCAAGCCTTGGAGTTGGACACATTTGGGTTCAAGTGCAGGCTTTAATAGTTAACTTTATGGTTTTGAACAAGGTAGTTAGCCTCTCTGAGCCTCAGTAAAATGGAGATAATAATGCACTATAGTATCCACCTTATATAATGAGGACTTAATGAGAATGTTAACAAATGTTAAGAGTTTAGCAGATGCTCAACAAATAAGCGCTTAATGAACGAACTATAGCTGTCATTATTATTCTGTGGGCCTGTGTTAGTTAGCTTCCTGTCACTGTTAACAAGTACCTGAGACAGTCAACTTATAAAAAGAAAAGGTTTGCTGTGGCTCATAGTGCTGGAAGTTGCTGTTTATGGCTGTTTGGCACTGTTGCTTTTGGGCCTGTGGTGAGGCAACACTTTCTGGCAAGAGTGTGTAGTAGAGCAAAGCCTCTTCCCTCGTGGCCAGGAAGCAAAGCCAAAGAGGCGTCCCAATATCTCCTTCACCCCTTCAAAGACACACCTCAATGACCCGAAGACCTCCCACTAGGCCCCACCTCTTGAAGTTTCTACCACCAAGCTCAGACTTAAGTCTTGAACACATGGGCCTCCAGGGAACATTCCACATCTAAACTAGAGCAAGGCATGACCCTGCTTCTGAGCATAAAAGTTAAAAAAGAACTGTAAGAGTAAAGAAAAAGGCTATAAGCAGGAGTCAATGAATTTGGTTGCTCATGAGACAGCCCCTGTTCTGAGAACCTACTGCGTGCAGAATGTCTTAGTCCATTTAAGCTGCTGTGACAAAAATTCCACAAACCACGAGGTTTATACCCAGTAGAAATTTATTTCTCACAGTCTGGAGGCTGAGAAATCTAAGATCAAATGCCAGCAGATTCCATGTCTGGTGAAGGTTCCCTTTCAGGTTCATTGATGGCATCTTCTCACTGTGTCCTTGCCTAGAGGAAGAGGCAAACCACAAACTCCCCTAAGCCCCTTTTATAAGGGCACTGATCCCAAAGCTCTTGTGACTTAATCACCATCCAGAGGCTCCACCTCCTTATACTGTCACCTTAGGGGTTAGGATTCATTGTATGAACCTGGGGAGGGACGTGCCTATAGTCCACTGCACAAGATGTTGGAAAGGTGAAGTGCATGCTGAGGGCCCGGCCTGCAGGGCTCACAGAGGTAGGGGAGCTTGGCGCACCACAGAGGATAAGTGCAGTGGAGTTGTGGAGATGCTGCAGAAGCTGGGGGCCACACTCACACAAGCCTGAGGGGCCTTTGGCCTAGGTGGCTGGGGGAAAAATAGCACCACAACAGAGTCTAAGATGAGTTCATGAAGCCAAGAGAGGGCAGGGCAAGGGGTGTAGGGTGTCACAGGAAGGGCTGAACACACTCAGCATTCTTGGGGACCTGCAAGTGATCCTCATGTCTGGCACCCAGGGAGGGTTGGGGGGCTTGGGGCAGGGCCAAGAGACCCAGGACCTTGTATGTGTGCCCATAGCACCTGGTACACAGTGGGTCTCAGCAAATACTGTCACTGAACAAAAGGATAATACTAAGCTCTGAAGGATTTTAAGCCAGGGAATCACATGATCAGATTTTCCATTCAGAAAGCTCATTGTGGGTGGTGGAGAGATGTTCAGAGGGGTCTAACCCAGAGGCCAACCTACATGACACAGTGGCCCAGGGGAAGGTGGACAGGGAGCGTCCAGGAACACAGTTAGAAGGGTGCTAACATCCCCAGGTGCCAGGCCCATGCAAGAGTAGCCAACATAGAGGAATGGAGAGGTGGGATTGTCAGCGTAGGACTAGACTGGGTACGACACAATGCAGAGATGCGGAAGAACAAACCAAGGGGCGTGGCAGGTCTGCTGGATGAGGAAGCAGAGGAAAGTTCCAGCCCCTGAACACAGGCACCCAGGCTGGGAAAGGAAGAGTAGCACAACTGTCATCCATGCTGCAGGACAAAACACCACGTCCAGAGCCGTGCAGGCAGCAGAGGACAGAGCTGATGCCAGACTAGTATTTGCTGATTAAAAACGTTGCGAGGCTCTCACTACATGGTTTCAGCTCCCTGGAGGAGAGCCCCCCTGAGCGAATGTGTGCCAGTGAAACCCTCTCTGAGGTCACACATCGGCTAGACACTCAGTGAAGAGGCACCAAGGAGAGGATGAAGACAGGGGACGGGGATGGGCCTCCCGTCCATTTGCAATTCTCCTGCAGGATGAATGCCATGTATGAATTCAAAATCAAAACTCATCCAGTGGTGCAACATCGCATTTCATCTTCTAGCTTTCCAGCAGAGGACTTTTGCCTCCTAACAGCTCCCTGGAGTCCCCCTGCCCTGCAGGAGGTCCTGGATTGCCTCTGTAATGATCCCCAGGACAGTTTAAAACCTGTTCCCAGGAGACAGCAGGGAGGGAGAGTCCCTGGGCATCACCAGCCCTTCCTTCGTGCTTGCAACTGTGGAGGCATTCTGCAAGAAAGGATTCCACGCACTTTCCACACAACCAGGCACCAGCACAGGCCTGTCCACAGACAAGCACCTGTGAGCAGAAAGAAGGCCCCAGTCCCCCGGCAGGTTGTAAGAAAATGAGGGTAACAAACAGGAGGATGAGACCCCACAAAGGACCAGACAGGAGAGGATGAACTGCCAGACACAGGGAGATGAGCTGGAGCTTCCTTCTCCCCAGTCCTTCTTCTGACCCTCCCAGGTCCCTCCTAGGCCACTGACCCCTTTCTGTTTCTGGTGTAGGAACCCAGGTTCCAAAGTCTCAAGATGAAGGTGCAAATTTAGGCCATGGAGGATGGGATCTGCCTTGGAGACATGCCAAGGTCTTTGGCCCTCCGTCAGAAAGATCAGGGACTACCCACTTCTGGAGAGTGAGTCAGAAGGGGACAGGCTATGCCAACCCACTCAACAACCCGCTGTCCATTTGTTCATTCACTCATTTAACATCTCAGCACCTACTGTGTACCTGGCATTGGGCCAGCATCTGGGAATAAACAAAACAGGCACGACTCCCACCCTCAGGAAGCTTCCAGTGGGCGTCACTGCACACCAGCTTTGTGCCCTTCTTGGAACTAGGCATCAGGGGCAATCCAGTCGAATGACTAGGACCTCTGCCCTCAGGTGTTCACCCCAGGGGGAGATGAGCTGGTGAGATGTGACTTTGCCACCAGCATGGATCCCAATGGACGGTGCTCGCCATACACGAAAGCCTTTACATCCTGAAAGGAGAAGGGTTCCCTCAATCTCCCTCTCCACTTCTCTTTTCTTCCAATACCCTTTGTACCTCATGACTGCATTTTAAAACAATGTCCTGCCCTTTTCAGTTGCAATGGCAGTCCTGTTTTCTTCAGAAACTTCCACTCATGACTATAACTCTGAGAAAAGGGGACTGGGAGCTGGGGCTGGGGCCAAGGGGGCTGGGGTGGTGGCACTGCTCTACCACTTTGATGATGACCATGGACAGCATTCCATTTAACCCAGCCTTCTTTTCTCCATGGGTATAATGGCCCTTACCCTGTGTGTCGCACAGGGTTGTGAGGACCTCATAAGTTAATAAGCAAAGCAGTATAACAATGCCTCTCATTGGATGAGGGCTTGCTGCATTCCAAACTGTGGGCAGAGGGCTTTACACCTGATATTGCAGAGAATTCTCCCCTGGGCTTGGAAAGGCTGACAAAGTGCCCACGTTTCCGTGGGTCAAAAGTAGCAAGCTTCACATTTGAACCCAGGTTCATTCCAAAGTCCGAAGTCCAAATACTACCCAACTCTGCTGTCACTTCACAGAATTGAAAAAGAGCCTCAGGGGCCCACAATGAGGATTCCTCTCAGAATGCAGAATCCTGCATGGAAAGTGATTCAGGCCATCAGTCCCAAAGCCCAGATGCCCCTTCCCTCACCCTCGTCCTGGGTGGGGCCTCCTCTCCTCCTCCCCCGCAGCCCATTCCCTCTGCCGAAGGCGATGGGATGCCCTGGACAGCATGCTGTTGTTGTGAGATTCATTTACTCTAATAAAAGTTGAATCTCCTTGGCTCCATTTCCATCCACAAATCATCAATATTTCAGGACTATTGCTCAGCCCTGGGTGGCAGAAATGGCCCCCTCCGTGTCTGAGCAGCGGCTTCCAGTTAAAAGTTCACCACAGAAAATTTGATGCCTAATAAATTGGAGCCTTCCCTGCTTTAAATCATTTTTAAACCACGATTGCCTCACAAAATATAATTATTACAAACTGGTCATTTGTAACAGAGAAATCTCATTAAAACGATTCCATGCTGGAAAGGCAGGTGGGAGGGGTAGGTGAGGAGGCGGCGGTGGCAGGCGGGGGGCTGAAGGAGCGGGAGGTCTGAGGAAGGCTTGGAGAGGGCTGGGGGATGCTCTTAATTACAGATTGATTATTTCTGGTGATTGAGCATGGAATATAATCAACTCAAATTTCCAGGCTAGAGCAGAAGGGGTAGGGACAGGCAGGGTAACAAGGACTGAGGAATATTCTAGACTCTTCTATTCTGAGCTAAGCAACTGGTTAAGGGATGGGTCAGAGGGGCATAAGCCAGGTGGCAGTAGACTCCCCATCAGACTTCTGGCAGGTCCCTGGCCCTGGGAGGTGTCTGTAGAGTTTGCCAAGGGCTGTGGAGCTGCCTGTCATGTCTACCGAGGAAAGAGGCTGCACTATTGCTGGAAGGGCTGTGGCTAGCTATGAGGGAGACAGGAGGCTGGACTTGAGATTAAAGGGCCTGGGGTTAATGCCAGCTCTGCTCCTCTGGAGCTGGTCCTGCCAGGAATTGATTCTCCTAAAGCACCCGAGCCACGGTTCCCCAGTGACTGCTATGGACATTGTCCAGCCCTGCAGGCTGCAGGGAACCTCACCCCAGACAGCATATATGTAAATTACTTTACTTGGCTCAGAGAAGACCCCGGGGATCTGGCGAACTTACATTTCCTGACAAAGACTGTGAGAGGTAGAAACAGCTGCAGGACCAAGTAGTGGATGCTATTCCCAGGAGGATGTTAAAAACAATGCACACCTGTCAGCAGGGACTCGGGAGGCTGAGGCAGGAGGCTCTCAAGTTTGAGTCCAGCCTAGGCAACTTATCCAGTCCCTGTCTCAAAATAAAATAAAAAGGACTGGGGATGTAGCTCCATGGTAGAGCATCCTAGATTCAACTCCCAGTATCCAATAAATAAATAAATAAACAAACAACAAGACACACATCTCTTCCAGGAAAGGTGTCAGGACCCTGGGGGTTCTTCTTCTATGGAAGAGGAAGGAGGTTCTGTCCACAGCCACCTGTGCTGGCTACCTGGCCACTGCTGGGCTCTGGGTGTGATCATGAAGTCAGTCAGCTTTTTGGGGTTTGTTTCTTTGTGGTTTTGTGGTGCTAGGTTCACCAGGGCCTCACCTAGGCTAAGCAAGTGCTGTACCACTGAGCTCTGCATGCCGTTTCATCTTTGGATTTTCATCCTCTTCCATCACCTCTGTTAGGCACTCCAGTAGAAGCCCAGAAAGCCACAGGCCCATCACCTCCATGCGTGTGGGAGGCTGAAAAGGAAGCCTGCCTGAGAAGATGGGGGAAGGTTCAGAGCCTCCTTGTCCTGGTTCTCAGCTCCCAGCCTGTGGAGACCCATGCCTCGCACTCTCTCCTTCCTTCCTCCAGGGTTCTGCCTTCCAGCCCCATTTCTGAGATGATGTTCAGCACAGTCCAGAGTGCCTCGCATCAGCCTCCATCATGGGCTTGGGTTAGCACTGCGAGATCATGACCAGGAAACTCCTCACTCGCTGCACCCCTCAAGAGCCCCAGGGGGAGCAGCTCACTGGCTCCTGCATTGTGGTGGGAGCCTCAGCCCTCCTTGGAAAGGCGAAAGCTGCCTCCACAGTTCCAGAACCTGGCCACAGACTATCAGTTCCCCAGCTTTCTGTGAGGCCAGAGACAGAGGGCATGTGGTCAGGTATGTGAGCACAGGTATACAGAGGGCTCCCGTGCACGCCCTCCATCCTCTAGAAGCTTCCTAAGGGCAAGGACCCAGTTGCTCCATTTTACTCTGTCCCTGCCCTACGCAGCGGGGGCAGAGACCTCCCCAGACATCCTCAACCCAGACATTCCACTGTATACTGGGTTGGAGACCATCATTTCTAACTTGTGGCCTTGAGTAGGTCACTTAACCTCTCTGGGGCTCAGCTTCCTTTTCTATACATTGGAAATGACAGTAGATAACTATTCTGCTTACTTCAGGAGGACAAAAGTTTGGCATGATGGGATTATCAGGAGTGTGTCCATTGTGATCCTTAGTACTGATGAGCCCTGGTCATGGCGAGGGGACTGCAGAGTGGTAGAGAGGGCACCCTCTCTAGAGCTCTGGTCTCTGATTTCTTTGGTCTCCTCTGCCTGACTCCTGGAGAATGAGGAGGTGTCCAGGCCATAGCTGCCCCAGGTTCTCCACATCCCACACTTCATATTCCTCTGGGATTGGACAGCCAAGCACAGCCTCCTGCGGTCTGGACAGGTTCAGGGTGGGAGCCATAGGTGGGTGGACACCAGGAGCCCACAGAAGTGACACCTGTGAGCATGTTTGAGAGAACGTGGGTGGCTGAGTAGGCAGAGGCCTCCCTTGCTCTGAAATAGCTCTGCAGCTCTGTGTATGGGGTGGGGATTGGGATGGGGGACAGACCAGTCCACGCAGCCGGGAGTGGGAGCCGCCTGAGGGTTGCCAGGGAAACCATGGCTGCGGGAGCCCCCAGTCATTTGCCTCTTCACCATGGAGACAGTGAGCTCTGGGCATCAAGGGTAGCTGAACAGGTGGCCCCCACCACAGGCTTCAGGAAACCACAGCGCAGTCTCGGCCCATCGCTGGGGGAGGAAGCGGCCCTGGGATCAATTTTCCGATTACAAAACCATGTTCAAATGTCAATTCCTTCTCTCCTGCTTGTGAGCTCCCCCTGCCCATTTCGTCAATCCATCCCCCTCCTCTCTCCTGTTCCTGGCTTGCATCTCATGTTAGCGCAAGGCTGGTCTTTGAAGAATGAAATTTGGCAGCAGTCGAGTGACTAATATGACCTCATCCTGTCTGGTGTTTTCAGGGAAGTCGCCTCCTGAAAAGGAGGTAGGAGTGCTTAGGGTGAGAGGCCTGGAAACCCAAGCCCGGGTGCCTGTGGGCATCCTGCCCAGGGCAGGGATGTCCCGAATGTTGGGTGTGGGACTCCTCTTGTGCCAACCCCAGCCCCGCTCATTACCGTCTCTGAGGAAGACCTTAAGCTTAGCCAGCTGGCAGGTTCCCAAAAACTCTTCAAACTTCTCTTACAGCACCAACACTTCCCTTCCAGTCCCCCTGGGGTGCAGGGAGGTGGCTGGTGAAAAGTGGGCCAGGAGACCCACAGGAGTGGACCACTTCTCATCCACAGGGCCCAGGATGAACGGCTACCTGGAGGAAGGAAATGTGCCTCCCAGGTTCCCATTCCAAGGCCCACCAACCCCTTCTCACTGCAACCTGAGTCCCTCTCTGGACATCTGGGCTTATGAGAGGGGAGAGTTTCTCAGCAGCTCCTCAAAAAGGGCACCCCAGCCCTGCCTCATTGGGAGAAAAAGCCCCTTTCCATCTTCTCATCTCTGCCTCTTACATTCATCTGCTCCCCTTTCCCAGGCTCTAAGACTTCCTCAGTCTAGAAGTGTTGTTTTTTATTTGTTTATGTTGATCAAGAGTCATGGCAATTTCTCTAGATAAACAGAGGACTGAGAGATTTAGACCCATAAAACTCACCAATTTATAGGGAATGGTCCATGCCCCACCCACCTCCTCCTCTATCACTGCCCTGCCCCTCTACTGGGCTCCTCACCACAGGGACGTGACCATGCCTCTTGACCCCTCCTACTTGGGTACCACGTGGTCAGCTAGCTGACCTACTCACTTGCCCTGCCCCATCAACCCTGGCCATCTGTCCACCTGCCCATCTGCCCAACTCTCAGATGTATCTCTTGCCTGTTTGATGTTCAAGCCCTTGGTTGTGACAATCATATCTGATCATTAATAATGCAATAATGGAATAGTGACTGGAGAGACACTTGGATAATCAGCTAGCACAGGCTCATTAGTGGCACAGAACAATCACAGCAATGTAATAACAGATCCCAGGAAATTTCAATTAAACCTGGAACTTTGTTAGGGTTTCATTTTATTTTCAGCAAGGCGAAGGACAGTGTAATTGCAATCAACTAAAGCCAATGCAAATGTCTTCCAAAAGAGACCCCTTCCCCTGGGTATGTGAGGGAATTAAGCCTCGCTCTTCCTTAGCTCCTGCCCATCTTAATTCTGAGCTGCTTAATGAACTCCTTCTCTGCCCTGAAGAATGTTCCAACTGAGTCTCTGGCTTCACTTAACAACAGGATCATTCTGGCTTCTGGCTGTATGATAAAGAAGACGATGTTAAGAATTTGCATTTAGTGAAAGCTCAACATGTGCCCGGCACTGTGCTAACTCCTTTACAGGGGATTTTATCACTTAAACCTTACTATAGCTTATTGAGTTTCTGATTAATATTATCATTTTACCAGTGAGTTCACTAAGTCTCAAAGAAAGTAAGAAGCATGCTCTGGGTAACATATTTCTAAATATTAGTGGTGCAGCCAGAATGCAAAGCCAGACTTGCCTAAATCCAAAGCCCTTGACAGCTCGCTT